>JAIKVJ010002941.1:0-17732 GCA_024679225.1 Phytophthora pisi
TACCACTAGCAATATATGAGTCTGAACGAGAACCTGGGTGGTTACACATTTATCTTGGAGGTTGTAAAACTGACAGTTCAAAACACTTTGTGCGAGCAGGTATCACAACGACGTTAGCTGTCGGAGGCATGGGCCGACGGCGCGTCTATGAGTGGGTTGCTGTGCTTGCGTGCACAAGCGAGCAACAGCTTGAAGAGTACCTTGACAATCAAAAGGTGTGGAAGAAAGATAAAAGTCAGCCCGAGCTATGCTCGGTTTGCGACGTCAATCCCGACATGCATTGGATGCGGTACAGAATTTTTATCTGCGCAGATAAAAGTTGCTCTGAGTCGTTTAGCGGAGTGGCTTGTAAGTGGACACTGAAGGTTCTCACGTGCGTCGTCACGGAAGTTACTACCGTCTACCAGGATGAAAGCCACATCTCGGCGGCCCCCTCTTCACGCATGCCGTACGAACTAAACTGTGCGATGAAGCGGTATGTGAAGGAGAAAGCTCATCTTGGTGACAAGCCTGCCCACATTATGAACACCATGGTACTAGATCTCGGGTTGTGTGAAGGGATCGAGAAGAAGAAGCTTCTATCGCGTGTCCAGTCGCTCGTTCGTTCTTACAGGAAAAATAATCTTTTGGATAACGACTACATCGATGTCATGATTGAAGAGGCTTCGAAGAATCGATTTCGCGACGGTTTAAACGAGTGTACAAGCTTTGCCTAGGGGTTTCCTGTGGACGAGAATGGAAAGGCGTCACTCAGTGACGGAAGTGAATCAGACCCGCTTGTTGTTGGATTCACCACGAAAGCGTTGCTCCGACGTCTTGAGCGCTGCACCAACTACATTTTGCATGTAGATGCCACGTTCAAGTTGAACAGCAAGGGATTTCCTGTTGGAGTAATGGGTGTTTCTGACTTATGGCGTCAATTTCATCCGATTGCCTTCTTTTTAATGTCGGACCTCAAAACAGCACAGTGGGCTACTGCTTTTCGCTCTACGTTTGAAATGTACCAAGTGGTTACAGGAAAAGAATTGGAATTGAAGCTCGTCATGATGGACGCGGATGATGCTCAGCGCGGAGCGTTAGAGGCTGTGAGTAGGGAGATTTTTCCCGCTCAAGATCCTCCAGTTTTTCTCATGTGTTTCTTTCACGTTATGACAACGTTCGGAAACGCGCGGTCAAACTCAGCAGCACTGCCAAGCAGCTCATCTATAGGCACGTCTACCGCGTTCACTACGCTCCGACGGATGACGATAAGAAAAAAAGAGTTTCAGATGCGATGGCTGCATGGAAAGACAATGTGGAGTGCAGGCCGTTTGCTTCTTACTTTAAGACGCAGTGGATGGGTGGTCGATATAGTGCTTGGAGACCAGCACCGGCTTGGCTAAAACAAATAATCCTGTGGAGAATTTTAACCGCCAACTAAAAAACCAGCACTCCCTGCGGCGGCTTCTTCGGTTAAACCCGCTGTTCGGTGAGCTGTTGAAGGTAAGCCGAATTTGGTCGGTTCTCAGAGTGGAGTTCGCGGAATCGCCTCGTTCCGCCCCTCATGTTGTACGCGACTACCGTAAACTGTTTAGCTGCTCAAAAGTTCCAGATTAAAAAAAATTCTCGAGGTTCGATCTCGTTTTTGACTGGGTCTGGAGACTACCGTGTCTACCAAGAGGTTTGCGGAAGTGGAGACGCCCCGAATGGTACTGACCATGATCCTTCCGTTGGTACTGCCCTTGCGCTTAGTACAGTGACATGTGACCAAGGTGAACATGTTTCGGTGGTTGCTATAGATACTAGCGACGGAGAAGAAAAGGTTGAGGAAGTGGAATCGGGAATTTTAGAAGTGACAGATATCGTGACCGAAGTTACCCCAGCCGACATAGATACGGAACTCGTTTCGGACCAACGTTTTGAGTCCGAGGAGCAGGGAACGCTTGGTTGGGAGGTGGATCTCGAAAGGGGAACATGCACCTGTAGAACGATGTTTAAGCTGGGGTGTTGTGTGCATTTAATGGCGGTTCGGGACAACCAAGGCATGCCTTACGATGGATCAGCTCCGCCTGCACGTCGCGCGTTTCCGGATAAGCGACGGAAGAAGAAGCACGGCCGGCCAACAGAAGTCGGTCATGCATTGAGCCTCACTTGACTTTTATATTCAGCGGCCACTGATCATGGTAGTAGCTACAAAAACCTCCTGGATATTGAATAAAAATGCATTTAAGAAAGAAATCAAGTTGGAATATCTAG
The DNA here is from genome assembly GCA_024679225.1 of Phytophthora pisi. NCBI lineage: Eukaryota > Oomycota > Peronosporomycetes > Peronosporales > Peronosporaceae > Phytophthora > Phytophthora pisi. The sequence goes on from JAIKVJ010002941.1 coordinate 2,236, forward strand.
TGTTTAACATGGTACCGCCTATTGCCATGGAGGGCACCCTTGGACTCTGCCAAAACACTTGTACATTGGTGGGAGCAACGGTTTGTCAGGATCCTCGGCTACCTTTTGCTTCTTCAATAGAGCTTGATACTTGGTGAGAGTCTCTTTGTACTTGTTCCGGGCTCGTACAACCCGGGTCTTTGAGAAGGCCTTGGATGGAATATCCGCTCCGGGGTCAGGATCCCAACGGGTTATGCCGCGAACCGATGCAAACACATCCGATAGCCTTCTAGCAACTGCTGCGAAGGCTTCCTCTGCGGATTGCGCGTTATCTTTGTGTCGCGCCAGTTGGACCGCATTCTCCGCACTACTATACGCCGCCTCGAGTATACCAGACATACTTCCGCCATTATACGCGCTTTCAACCCACATCAGGTCCTCTTTTGAGGCAATCTCGTGGAAATTTGCGCGGGCCGACTCGAACTGCACTCGAGCCGTAGATAAAGCGCTTCGGTCACCAACATCAAAGCTAACGGTGTCACTGTCCTGGCATGACGGTGGAGACGGAGATGATGAGGTCAAAGGAAGTGGTTCAAATTCTCCAAACTTTTTTTGCATCGCTCGTCAAAAATTCCAAACTCGTTAAACGGGCAGCTGAAGTCTGGTGTTTCTTGCATCAGCTCAACGCGCTTTTCAGGCGAGAGTGCTTTCCATGAGTCGCGAAGACGTGATCTACCACGCCCCAACAAAAACTCACTATCTTCACGACGTAGCTCAGATTCGCTGAACGTGCACCTCTTGGCTGCGTACGCCTTGGCATACTTGGTGCCTTTCTCCTCCGCAAACTTCCACATCGCTTCGTGAACACGCATTGACCGGAAGGTTTTACTGCTTCTGAGGTAGTGATTTCTCGAAATGACCTGTGTCGCCTCTATCTACATATTTCTCAGATAAGGCTTGATCGGATAAGAGAGCAAGGGAGAGTCTATTTACGAGAAAAACCGTCCTATACAAAGAACCACTTACCTGTGCAAGGCTACTGTTCGGTGGAATGAGGCTGTGCAAAGCTACAGCCTACTCTCCAATGCAATTCTGCGGCGGGATTAGGTTATACAAAAGTTAAGTGGACCACTAACGATAATTCTGCGGCGGAATTAGTCCATACAAAGTTGCAGTCAACTTATCATTACAATTCTGCGGCGGAATTAGTCCATACAACGTTGCAGTCAGCTTATCATTACAATTCTGCGGCGGAATTAATACAAAGTTGCAGTCAACTTATCATTGCAATTCTGCGGTACGAGCAAGCGTCTTATGGCTGTGTTTACTCGGTTGCTGAGAGAGAACTTGAGCAGACAACCCTTAGTGCTCTCCAATATGTCCGTACGCACGTGGATACCAGGGATGTTGCGCAGTCAGGTACGTCGTCCGGGTCGCTAGCGGAGAACAGGAACTGCATCAAGCGCCCCGCCATCTTGTATAAATGACAGTAGTCGGCGCAATGACACTCCCGCTGTGCCGAGTATGACCAATGTGGGCAGTCTTTGCGTTGGGCAAAGGTTCCGTACGGTTTCTTGAAATAGTACAGCGAATGTTACCTGTGACTCAGTTTTAAACGAAATAAGCAGGTGATGCCTTACAGATTACTATAAATATTTTAAACGAAACAAGCCGGTGATGACTTACAACCTACTACATACCCCCTCCCGCCGCTATATATTCATTTACAAGCGCTCTAAACCCTATTTGTGATGTAAAACTAAATCTATGGGTCTAGCTGCCACCCTGCAACACTTATACGGTGGATATTATACCTAAATATACGTACGGAACCTTAGATATGTTCGGCGTGTGATTGTTTGGTTAGCTTTTATCTAATGCGCTTGACCATAAAAATATTTTTGTTTAAAAAAAATTAGTTGATCTAATAGTCATTGTTTCGAAATTATAGCTTTATAAAGAGTAACCCTTGAGCGTAACCTTTATCTGTTACCAGCAAAGGTTACACACTACAGCTGTCGTTGTGAGAAACATAATGTTCGGTTTATGCTTCTGTAAAATTGACGCACAGTCTGTGATTCTCCGTTTTCCGTCTGTGATTTTATCGTTTTCTCCCCCTTCATCCGGTAGGACGGAAACCAAGCTTTGGGGATTTGACATGCGGATCGACAGTGCAAAGACCCCAGGATGTTGAACAGTCGTTCCTCGATGCATCACGAAAACCAGACTGACAACTTAATCCGGACTGGCAACCAACGAACGCCAAACCAAAGCCCCCAAGCTCATTCATTCCCCAATTCGCCTCGCCTCGAGCAGTCAGCCAAGTCCAACCCCGGTCTTCTTCATCATGGGACGTATCCAGCTTGCTCTCGCTGCCGCGTTGGCCTTCGTCGCCAAGGACGCCAGCGCCTTCAACATCGGCTCCCCGGCGGGCATGGCCGCTGGCACTACTGGCGGAGAGGGCGGCGAAGTCGTGTACCCGACTTCGACCAGCGAGCTGATCCAGTACTTGAACGACACTGAGCCCCTGGTGATCGTCCTCAACCAGACGTTCGACTTCCGCGGCACGGAGGGCTCGACTACCGAGATGGGGAGAATATGCGCAAGTGTCTGGCCAAGAACAACGGCTTCAACCCGGCGGCATGAACAACACGGGCGGCTGCACCAACGGCACGGAGATCGAGGTGACGTACGACAACGCCGCCCAGAAGCGCATGAACGTCAAGGGCAACAAGACTGTGCGCGGCGTGGGCAAGAAGGGCGTGATCATGGGCAAGGGCATGACGCTCAACGGCGACAACATCATCATCCAGAACGTGCACGTCACGGAGCTCAACCCGCACGTGATCTGGGGCGGCGACGCGTTCCTCATCCAGGGCACCAACAAGGGCAACACTACGGCCAAGAACATTTGGCTCGACCACGTCAAGGTCTCGCGCGTCGGCCGTCAAATGGTCGTGACTAACAAGGCCGGCGTGGACTCGCTCACCATCAGTAACTCGGACTTCGACGGCAACTCCGAGTACTCGTCCGAGTACTCGTCCTCGTGCGACGGCCACCACTACTGGACCTTCCTCTTGTACGGCAAGAACACGGGTATCAGCATGCTCAACAACTACATCCACGCCACCTCGGGCCGCTCGCCCAAGGTCGGAGGCAACAAGAACGAGAACATCACCGTGCACATCGCCAACAACTACTGGGGCGACAACTCGGGCCACTCGTTCGAGATCGGCGCCAACGCCTACGTGCTCGCTGAGGGTAACTACTTCAACAACACCAAGCAGCCCCTGGACCCCAAGGGCAAGGACGGAAACCTGTACGCCACCGACTCGAACGACGTGTGCAGCAACTACCTGACTCGCTCGTGCAAGTCCAACACTCTGGTGAGCAGCGGCAACTTCACGTCGCGTAACGGCCCGGCTGTCCTCGAGGCGGTGAAGGCCAACTCGGCCATTACGGGATACTCGGCGCGGCTCGGCTCAGACTGAGCAGCAGTCGTCCCAGACCAACGACTCCGAGCAGCAGGAGCAGGCACGGCCAAGCCATCGACCGAGACGACGCAGTCCTCCGCTCAGGCGAGCGACCTGGCTGATGTGTGGGCCCAGACGACCGACAACTTTGGCGTTAGCAAGCTCGACTAAATCTATATTCGTGTAGTACTGTGTAACCATCGAGGTATGATGGCATAGAATACAAAAGTTTTATGTTGAGGGCCACAGAGTAGCCCATTCATTCATTGAGTTCCACAGACGAGTTCCGATAAACATCGTGTTGTGCATTTTGCGCTTAGGTAAGGACAAGCGGCATGTGTGGATATGACTAAGTTTGCATATACAGTATCCTATCGATAGGATACTGTATAGGCTATCGCCCGTGTACGGCATTCGTTGGCCTGCTTGATTCCCACCTGTCATTCCTACACCATCGACAATTTGCTTTGACGAAGAGATCCGAAAGAAAAGTAAATTCCTTTACTTGGATACCAAATGATCAAGATATCCAGGGCGATTGAAAGCAGCTCAGTTCTTTTAGCAGTTCATACAGAACAGTTCTTCTTCATTGCCGAATTCGCCATCTAGCGGACACAGCCACCTCCTCCCAGCGCAAATGAAGATTTCACTCGCAGGGCTCCCGTTGTTTCTAACCGCAGGAGTTGTAGCCGGCTACTCGAACCCCGAGACCTGCACAGGTACCTGCACCAACGCACACAACCCCTCCATCATTCGCCGCTCTGACGGCACCTACTTCCGCTTCTCGACGGGCAACAAGATTGCCGTACACTCGGCCCCGGACTGGACTTACTTGGGAGCCGCTGTGTCTGACGGCTCCATCATCGACTTGGACGGTAACGACGATCTCTGGGTAAGGCACTCGAGGCATCGAAACCATAGAGTTTGAGAGATTTACCTCCATTCTTGTGTTGTAGGCCCCAGACGTTCAGACGACTACTACCTCTACTACTCAGTGAGCACGTTTGGCTCGCAGAACTAGGCGATCGGCCTGACGCGCTCATCTACCATGGACATTGGTACCTGGGCGGACTACGGTAGCGCCGGGGTTAGCAGTACGTCAGCGAAGGCGTACAATGCCATTGACCCGAACCTCATCGACGTCGACGGAACGTACTACCTAGTGTACTCCCTAACGCTGACAGTTAGTTGCTATACATGGTAGCTAACTGTTAGTTAGTGTCTAGTATTTTGAGCTAACATGTTAGTAGTGTTAGAGCAAACGTATGGAGAAGAGTATATGCTTGCACCGAAGGCAGCCGAGAAGGGAGATGTATCAAACTGAACACAAATACACCCTCAAAACTAAGAATTTACCATCCAATCTATAATATTTTGAAGAATCTGTTAACATAGGGAAACATTTGCTGGGTAGAGCTCACATGGGGGGGCTGGCACACCACTTATCAGCGCAGACGATGACCGATTTTAAGAGTGAAGACGACTTAGGTGCCTCCTACCTATGTCAAAGTCCGCGGTGCAATATAGACACCCAGACCAGCTAGTAAATACGCTTTCGTACAGATTACTAAGTAATCTCCTCATGTACCCATTTCCTCCACTATACAGTGTAGCTGACATGTGTAGTTTTCAACTAACTGTTAGTTAGTGTCCAGTAGAATCAGCTAACATGTTAGTGGAGTACACTAGTACTACCTCAACTTCGGCAGCTACTGGCAAGACATCTACCAGGTCGAAATGAAGGCCACACCCACCAAGTCCACAGGATCGGCCTCTCAGATCGCCTTCACGTCCGACTACGAGGTGCTAGAGGGGTCCTACATGTTCAAGTATGGCGACTACTACTACCTCTTCACGTCGAAGGGTCAATGCTGCAGCTACGACACGTCCAAGCCAGCAGCGGGGAAGGAGTACCGCATCCTCGTGTGCCGCTCCTCCAAGGCCACAGGCGGCTTCGTGGACAAGGACGGCGTGGACTGCACGAACGGTGGCGGCACCGTCGTGCTCGAGTCGCACGACGACGTCTTTGGCCCCGGCGGCCAGGGCGTCTACGACGACCCGACCTATGGTCCAGTTCTGTACTACCACTACGGTGAGCATTTTTGTAGGATCTTTTGGTCTAGTCGATTGTGTATCATGCTGACTTGTCGTCTGACGTTCGTTCTGTTCCAGTGAACACCACGATTGGCTACGCGGACGGCGACAAGCGCTTCGGGTGGAACTACCTCGATTTCTCCAGTGGATGGCCAACTGTGTTGCCACGACGGTCCTGGTCTGTGTGGATGTTGCTCATGTGTCGTTCGTTTCAAATTTATGTTCTGAAAGAATTCGTTTGGAATGTGTTATATATTGTTATATTGTGCTTTGCAGACTTTTTGGCACTTGGGACTGTAACTCGTACGACTTGTCGAGCACGACTTATTGATAAATCGTACTCGAGTACGAATTGCTGTAAGTCGTGGATGCTATGTAGTGCGCATACGCCATCTTCTGCATGATTAAGCACATCCAGTACGGATAAGCTTCCGCTTGGCACTTTTATTTAGAAAGTGCCATTTCCGAGCCAAACCGGGTTCGAAACACGACTTGAGCAACTCCACTATGATTAACCACTAAGTACGAACACTAATTAAGTGCACTAAATAGGAGATGCAAAGCACAATATATTGTTCTAATTCTATGCGCTAAAACATTTACTTTAGAAATAAATGTGTTTGAAAGATATTCTAAATTTAGATTTAATCAAATATTATAATACATCGTTTCAAATATATTTTCGAATTATCGCTCTTACGTTTTGTATATGTTCTAAACATGGACTTGATTCAAATTAGAGCACCTGATTTCAGAGCCTTGGTCGCTCCAGTGTGAAAGCAATGACGATGGTTCTATGCTGGCCACGTGGGCGCCTGTCCGATGCCTGCCGTGTATAGTTCTCGCCTTCGCTGCAGCGGCTGGCAAGGCGTTAAGAGCTAAGTCACTTTACTCACACCATAGCTGACCCTAATAGTTACGGCTTTGTTCGTATCCAAAGATACGAATACGATCGTTGACTGCACCACCCTTCGCCATGCTGGCCCGACATCGCCAGTGGTGATTCTCCACTCCCCATGTATGAGTTCATCCTTACATGTTAGCACAATTCTACGCTACGTACTCATAAGTTAGTGCTTTACTCAAAGTTCAGGATTGGTAGTATTTTTGTGCCGCTGAGCGACTTATCCACTCCAAACGCACTCCGGATTTATCCGTGGGTAAGACCAGCGCTCAAGTTTTAAGCAGATTCGTACTTCTACGGCAAAATTTATTCGGATTAGGTGTTGAGCAGAACTTCTTTGTAAGTTGGGTCACCTGTACGATAGGGGGGGGGTGCTGGTGGCAGTTTATCTGTACGAGGCGAACTCGCGTTTCAGCGCGAGAGTTTGGTAGCTAGCTGCTTAGAGCGAGCCTATACAACCGGCCACCCGCTGGAGAAGTCGATCTTGTTCCAACCGAAGCGCTTGTCACCGTCCGCATATCCAATGGTCGTGTTGACTGGAATTCACAAAGAACAATCGTGAGTGCATGACCAAAATAGCGCCGAGGTATCACATGAAGAAGACTCACCGTAGTGGTAGTACAGAACTGGACCATAGGTCGGGTCGTCGTAGACGCCCTGGCCGCCGGGGCCAAAGACGTCGCCGTGCGACTTGAGCACGACGGTGCCGCCACCGTTCGTGCAGTCCACGTCGTCCTTGTCCACGAAGCCGCCCGTGGCCTTGGACGAGCGACACGCGAGAATGCGGTACTCCTTTCCTTTAGCCGGCATGGTCTTGTCGTAGGTGCAGCACTTGCCCTTGGACATGAAGAGGTAGTAGAACTCGCCGTACTTGAAGATGTAAGGGCCTTCGAGCACCTCGAAGTTGGACGTGAAGCCGATCTGAGCGGGGTCAGAGTAAGATAGAATCGGCGGGTCGCCCATGTGAGCCTGGTGGATGCCTTGCCAGTAGCTGCCGAAGGTCAGGTAGTAGCCTCCGTCTGCCTCAACCAGGTTCGGGTCGATAGCGTTGTAGGGCTTGCTCGCGTCGCTCGTGATACCGGTAGATCCGCTGTCCTCCCACGGACCGTCCAGCGAACTCGAGCGGGCTACACCGATCGCGGAGTCCTGCGTGCCGAAGCTGCTCACTGAGTAGTAGAGGTAGTAGAAGTTGCCGGCCTTGTGTACATTAGGAGCCTGCAACCAGGACGTAGTTAGGGTTGAAAACACTGTGGAGTACTACAGTAGATACCGGAACTTACCCAGAGATCGTATCGGCCCTTCAATTCGATGCTGGAGCCGACCGGAAGCGCAGGGCCTTTAAACTCCCACGGCCCCGATATGTCCGGCGCGGTGTGCACCGAGATGTTGCCGCCCGTGGAGAAGCGGTAGTACGTTCCGTTGGCGCTCTGGATGATGGACGGGTCGTGCGCGTTCGTGCAGCCTGTGGAGCATGCGCCGGGGGCGGCGTATCCGTTGACGCCAGTTGCTGCCACCGCCAGGAGCGGGAATGCTGCGAGCCACGAGAGAGTCTTCACCATTGGGGCGACTGAACTTGGGGTGTCTGAAGCGGGCGACGAGAAAGCGAAAGTGATCTGCCAACGGAGTGTGCGGCGCGCTCGATTTTACGGAGCTGCCCGCGAGCACTGTACAGTCGCCGCAGAGACTCCGAGACTCAGTCTGCGCCTCCAACTGAGTCTCGGCGGCGGATTACGATTCCCCATCCGAAAAGTCTAAAGGAATTGAAGTGGATAGGACTGGATAAAATTTCGGTGGGGTCAAAGGGAACATCGTGTCGTCAGAATGCGGTTACTGTAGCACCGGACTTCCTCTCGTTCATCGATAACATCGCTTGCCGAACTACAGCAAACCATGTCGAAATTCACTGCTTCGGTTGGGTGGAAATGATCTTCAGCATAGAATAACGCACGAATCTAGGTTATACTTTTCGAGATCGGGTCGACGATCCTGGCGAGGTTCCGACTGTACCTACAGTTGGCCCTCTTCCGTATATTTTACTACTCCGTAAACAAGCGCAAACAGCGTTACTGCGGGCGCTTGCTCTCCCTGGCTCGAATGTACAGGTATTTCAACGCGTGCGACTCAAAAGAAGAAAAAAATGAAAATATTAAGACGAAAAGCTCTGCTCCTCCTCGTAAGCTTCTCGATCTCATCGAACGACACCACCGCTATGGCCATCGGACAGTCCATTAACCATGAAGGGAAGTGCAGTATTCAGGCCTTCTGGGGGTGTAAGTTAGCGTGCCTTTCCATAATGAACCTGAATTGATTGAGTTGGCAATACAGTAAACTTTTCACTGCATATGTACAGTACATGTACAGTATGCAATTAAGGAGGAATGACGCCGTTGCTGCCCAGGGAGTGTGAACACCAAGTCCACGAGCCCCGTCAACTCACGGGCTGATACGGGGCCAACCGGTCGAGAAGTCCAGGGTGTTCCAGCCGAATCGTTTGTCCCCATCTGCGTACCCGATGCGTGCGTCAACTATGGAGAACAGATCAACAACATGGTTAAACAAGGAGTATGAGCTGTTCGTGTGAGTGTAGTGCACCTACCGTAGTGGTAATACAGCACGGGCCCATAGGTCGGGTCGTCGTAGACGCCCTGTCCGCCGGGGGCGTAGAAGTATCCCTCCGACGCTCGCACCACAGTCCCACCGCCAGCCCTGCAATCCTTGCCGCTCTGGTCCACGAAGCCGCCGGTGGGGGACGAAGACCGACATACGAGGATGCGGTACTCCTTGCCCGCAGCCGGGCGAGACTTGTCGAGGTTGCAGCATTGTCCCTTGGACATGAAAAGGTAGTAGTAGCTGCCGTAGTGGAACACGAACGCAGCTTCCAGGACCTGATAGTCACCCGTGAATGCAATCTGGTAGGGGGTACTGCTCGGCATTACTGGAGGGTCTCGCATGGGGGCTTGGTAGAGTCCCTGCCAGTAGCTCCCAAAGCTCAGGTAGTACGCGCCGTTGACTTCGACGAGGTTCGGGTCGATGGCGTTGTAGGGTTTGCTGGAGCTGCTGACGATGCCAGTGGTCCCGCGATCCACCCAAGTGCCGACGTCCATTGTGCGGGAGCGCGCGAGCCCAATGGCAGAGTTCTGCGTGCCAAAGGTGCTTACAGAGTAGTAAAGGTAGTACCAGCTGCCGACTTTGCGGACGTCGGGGGCCTGCCAATTTACAGTAAACAGTCAAGTTAGTATCTCTTCATGCAGCACTAATACATTTCATACGTACCCAGAGGTCATCTTTCCCGTTGAGATTGATGATCGAGCCGGCAGGAACAGCGGCCCCCTTGTACGTCCAGGGCCCCGTTAGAGTAGGCGCAGTGTGGATGGCGATCCTGCCGCCGGTGGAGAAGCGGAAGTACGTTCCATCGTCGCGGCGGATGATGGACGGGTCGTGGGCGTTCGTGCAGGCGCCAGTGCACAGCTTCGGTTGAGCGTAGGCGTCGACGACAGTGGTGGTGGTCACGACCATAGACAGCAGGACGAGAAGCGAGAGTCTTTCCGCCATGTTGGACTTGTGCCGGCGAGGAGAAAACGGAAATGAGGCTCTATGCTATCAGCACAGAACCTCATTTCGGCCGACTCGGCGGTATCCGCGTCAAGGGCGTGGGCTGATCCAACACATTGAGACAGTTGAATCTTGAACTACGCACGCGAAATGCAAATTGTATTAGTCTGCTCTATGACAAGACATCCAAAGTTCCATCAGGGCTAAACAAACAGTACATGTACTCGGTGCAGGTACAGGTGCACTACATTTCAAGGACGCACATTAATGTGTGTACAAGTTGCAGTTGTACCACTACAGTGACTGCTTTTACACTAAACGTCTTCAATCTAGTTGAGCACACCAATTCCAAAGTTTTTGGTCGTCTTGACCAGCTTCTTCGCCGCTCGTGGCGCGAACTTCGAGACGGCCGAGTTGCCCTTAATCTTGGACAGAGTTGTGGCGCCGTTGCGCGACGTGAGCGAGCCGCTCTTGTCCAGCACATTCGCCACACACGACCGACCTAAGTAGTTCTTGCATTCGGTGGAGGCCGTGGCTGCGTAGATGGCTCCCTCGTTGCCAGCCGACAGCGGCGCCACCGTATCCTGGTAGTAGTTTCCTTCGGCAAGGACGTATCCGTTCTCGCCGAGCTCGAACGAGTGCCCGGAGTTGTCCGCCCAGTAGTTGTTGACCACGTGTGCAATAGCGTTGGCGTCGCTGGCACCGCCGACCTTGGGGGAGCGGCCCGAGGTCGAGTGCACGTAGTTGTTGACCATGCTCACCTTCGTGTTCTTGCCGTACAGGAGGAACGTCCAGTAGTGGCGGCCGTCGCACGAGGCGGAGTAGTCTGTGCGGCCGTCGAAGTCCGAGTTGCTGATGGTCAAGGAAGCGACCCCGGCGTTGTTGGCGACGAGGAACTGGCGGCCGATGCGAGAGATCTTGATGTGGTCCAGCCATATCTTGTTCATGGCCGTCGAGCCGCCGTTGCGGCCTTGCATGTAGATGGCGTCGCCGCCCCACACCAAGTGGCGGTTGAGCTCCGTGATGTGCACGTTCTGGACGATGATGTTGTCGCCGTTGAGCCACAGGCCCTTGCCCATGATCACACCGGTGGTGCCAATGCCACGGATGGTCTTGTTGTCGGTCACAATAAGACGGTTCTGGGCCGCGTTATCGTACGTGATCTTGACGCTGGTGCCTCCGGAGCAGCCGCCTGTGCCGGTCATGCCGCCGCTCGAGAGGATCACGTCCTGGTTTTTGTAGCCGTTCTTCTTGGCCATGCACGCGCGAGTGTAGTCCGGGCGACATCCGTTGGTGGTTGCGGTGCCCTCCGTGCCTTGGAAGTCGAACGTCTGCGTCAAGACGATCACTCGGGGCACGGCGTCCTTGAGGTACGCGGTGAGTTGGCTGTTCGTCTTAGGGTAGACGGGGGTCGCATTGCCTCCGCCCGTGGTGCCCGCAGCGAAGCCAGGGGCAGAGCCCACAGTGAACGCGTCTGCGGAATTGACTAAGAGAGTCGCCACGGTGATGACAAGGGTATGGAGGAGCTGCATCTTCGAAGGCATGTAAGCGATGGACCGAAGAGCTTGTGCCGCGCGATGCGAATTGGAGAATGACCGCGGTCGCGAGCGGGGAGCGTGGGGGGAACCGTCTTGGTGTTTGAAAGCTGACCCGTTCGAACAGCGAGTGCGTATCTGGTCCTGCCCAAGCGCGCCCGTTATTTACCCTTGCTTGCAGGGCTGCCGAGGCAATGTACGGTATTGCCCGGTCAACAGTGCTCGTTGAAGGAGGGCCGGTACATACATGTACCGGTAATGTTATCCACCGAAACACGTTGGTAGACGATCCAAATCCCACGGACAGCAAATCTTGGCAACCTCAGCAAACGTTTTGACCTGCGTATACCAACGTTTTGTCTTCAAGGACACCCCGTTTGCATTGACACTCCTTGAAGCAACGCAGCTTCGTGAAACGCTGGCGGCGGTACCCCTCGCAAGGTGGCGGGGGCCACACATCTTTCCTGGCTTTGGACACTACAACAGTGTTGAATTCTGCGGTACATGTAGTTCTACCCACGCCTTGCACGACGTACATGCAGTGCCACTACGGCGTGTACACACAACAAGCAGATAAGCATGGCGACTCGCTTGATCCCTTGAAGGGATTCCCCTTTCGCGAGCAAATCTGCGCCACGGTGCCCTGGTCGGACCCCGACGCGCACATACTATGTATGTGACAGCTCCACCCCGTTTAACTTGTCTTTGGTGCGTGGATACCTCGCACGCCGCTCCTCGATTGTTAACTCTGACAGCACCTCGCCCCACGCCGCGAAGAGTCTTCACTGAAGACGACGACAGCCGAACGATATCGCCAGCGCGCTACGGAGTCCGGCGTCGTTTTTCGCGTTCAAGGATCGGTCACGTCGAGGCCGCCGTGAACGTCGTGTCCGTCCTCTTCACTTTATCGCCGCGTCGTGTACAGTACGCGACTAGCGTCTTGCTAGTCGCATAGAGTTTGACGCGAGGATGCGGCCAGATGGATCGGCAGAGCTCAACAGATGCACCAGGGGCATGTGCAAGTTGCACAGTGCAACCAAGTCAAGCAAGCCGTCTGTGCCAGGACGATCACTTCGAATAGCCCCAATGCAGCAGGCACCTACGTACTACACTACATATGTAATATCATCTCCTATCGGCAGCAACAGCCATCCCCTGACGGCGCCGTCACGGCGGGACACAGAGACGTCTTGATCCGCCGATGTAGCGTGCTCGAGGGCCTCCGTGGCCCCCGATTCAAGCCGAGCGGTCATTCATTCATCAACTCGCTTCGTCCGGAACAAGCCCCCCTCCTCCATTCCCGACAATGAAGTTCCTGCGTCCCGTTCTCGTTGCCGTGGTGGCTCTCGTCTTCCAGATCTCTGAAGCCTTCACCGTCGGTTCGGCCACTGGTCTGGCTCGACCACGACGGCGCAGCTCGTCGCGTATCTGAAAGACTCGGTGCCCCGCGTCATCGTGCTGAACAAGACCTTCGACTTCCGCGGCACCGAAGGCACCACGGCCGAAGCCGGTTGCCGTCCGGACTACACCCGCGCGTGCATCGCCAAGAACAGGCTACAAGAGCCAGGATGTGATCCTGCAGAGCGGCGGCATGTCCAACACGGGCGGATGCTCGGACGGCACCAGCGTTACGGTCACCTACGACAACGCCGCCATTACCCCCATGACGGTGACGAGCAACAAGACGCTGCGTGGCATCGGCACCACCGGTGTGATCATGGGCAAGGGGCTTTAGCTCAACGGCGACAACATCATCGTCCAGAACGTGCACATCACGGAGCTCAACCGCCACTTGGTCTGGGGCGGCGACGCCATCTACATCCAGGGCAGCAACGGCGGCTCGACGGCCATGAGCAAGATCTGGCTGGACCACATCAAGGTCTCGCACGTCGGGCGCCAGTTCCTCACGACCAACGCCGCCAGCGTGTCCACCATGACCATCAGCAACTCGGACTTCGACGGCCGCCACTACTGGTCCTTCATCTTCTACGGCGCCAACACGCGCTTCAGCATGCTCAACAACTACATCCACTCGACGTCGGGCCGCTCGCCCAAGCTCGGAGGGGACAGCAGCGCCAACGTCGTGGCCCACATCGCCAACAACTACTGGGCCGACAACTCGGGCCACTCGTTCGAGGTCGGCGTCAACGCGTGGATCCTTGCCGAGGGCAACTACTTCGAGGACACGACGGCGCCGCTGCTCTCCGGCTCGGATGGCTACATGTACGCCGCCACCGCCACCACCGAGTGCAGCAGCTACCTCGGCCGCTCATGCGCCGGCAACGTTGTTGACAACAGCAGCCCCTTCGGCTCTCGCAGCGGATCCACGGCCCTGTCCAAGGTCAAGTCGTACTCGGCCATCTCCGGCTACAGCCCGCGCTCCGCCAAGCAGTGGAGCAAGACCACGAGCAACTTTGGCATCGGCGTACTCAACTAGGTGTTCGACCCTCTATATCATCTGGAGACGGCAGTCGTACAGTCCCTTTTCCTTTGATGTTTTCTGCGTCAACTAAAAGTCAATAAATGACCAAATTCGTATCAAAAACTTTAGATAACTGTTCATCACCCAAGACTCATACAGTGTCTGGAGCTCACCTCTACAGTATTGTGGTTTTCAACTATTTTGCCGCCCGATTTGACGTGTTATCTCGGAGTCCGATTTATATAAAATGGAGCTCCCACATGATCGGTTAGTCCAATTTAGCTACATCTGACCTGAGTTAGTAGCATAAGGCTCAAAGGGGAGGCATTCCAAGTTAGACATACCTCCCCACCTCTCATGACGCATTAGAACTGCAAGACATTGGGGACAATAGTACACTGTATATAGCCACTTCATAGCACGATGGCCATCTAAATCACCTGTGTGAACATCTACGGCCGCTACAACTTCGTGCCACGCCGATCTGAGAGGGCCCCAGACATGTTTTCGCGGCGGTCCCATTTGCCGGCAAAAAGCGGCATTTCTCGCAACTCGCAGCCCCCAGACGCAAATCGGGCCAGACATACCTGCTAAATCGGAGCCCTCCAGCAAATCGGGCCCGATATATCGGATCTTGGGCCGCCCGATTTGCCAAAACGGATGAAAGCCCCAATACATGTACATGTACATCTTCGTTTGCCGTTTCAAAGGCACGTCAAGTGTTGAAGGACTCAGCGCATTTGCTTGCGCATGTACAGTCAATGCGTTTGCTTAGAGTAGCAGTGCATACTGTACGCAGAGGTGGAAACTTGATCGGTTATATCCGCTCCGTTGCTTGCTGTTTACCTTACCGTACTGCCATGCTTGGGACAAGGCTCGCGGCTGGTGCGTTACGTCCGTGTTCGTCTTTGCTTGCCGACGTGAACATTGACAGCTATTCGGATGTTCATCGAGAACATGTACTGTACGTCAAGAGAAGCAGTTGGATAGTCACGCGCTGCATCAGAGACCGACGAAGGACCCCAACGTACATGTACTGTGTGTGTGTGGGGGGGGGGGTAACTTACTTGTATTGCAAATAGAAACACCTTGCGTTGGACTTGGGCCTGCAGATTAATTCTCGTGCCGTCGAACAACCGCACGTTGTCACTTCGTGTGGTGCCCATGGTGCGTATTTCAGCGCACGCTGCATCCTCTGCGATGGTATCCAACCGACGCTTCTCAATACGGTACGTACACTGTACCCTCGGAGTGAGCTTTCATCAACCACGGATGCTCAATACTGAAGTAAAAATTGAGGTACATGTGTACATGTGCGCGTCCCAACGGTCGCGTGCGCCTTGATGGTCGAAGCAACGTTGCAGTGGTTAGATGGTCGAAGCAACGGTGGTCTAAAGTTGAGCGTGGTGGTGGTGGTCCCGTTCGCAGTGCTGCACACAGTCTTTCACGATTCGATGTGCGGGCGATGCACCGCCCTTTGCATCACCACATGGCTCGAGTTACTTGAGATTATGCGGGCGAGGCTTGGTAGTCGAGTG
>JAIKVJ010002942.1:0-17374 GCA_024679225.1 Phytophthora pisi
CGCGATAGCGCCCGACCAACGGAGGTGAGCGGTTGCGAGAAGCGTAGCCGCAGCAAACCCGCGCGGTATCTGCGGAGGCGGGCCCAGCGACGAGCATTCCAGCGAGCCGAACACTGCACTCAGAGAATCTTTTTATCGCGAGCGAAGCGAACAGCGGGGCGCCGAAGGGGCGCCCAGCCAAGCGCAGCGCGGCTGGTTACTCTAAGCTAGATATATAGTGGGTCTTAGTAAAGTTAGGTACATGGCTTCTAAATATGAGGTTTGGCGTTTGGGTTTTGGGGTGCGTTTTGGGGATGAAGAAATGGACGCCAGTGTTAGAATATTTTGTGACAATGTAAATGCATGCAAACTTACCGTATAGGGTTTGCCGGATCCTGTTTGCCCGTAAGCACTTGGCTCTCCAGAGTCTCGATATATTTGTGGAGTTCGCGGCTCTCCTCCTAACACGTTAACAGTTAAAAAATAGATATGTATCCAAATTTTCTTACAAATATTACCTTGACGTCGTCGTTGACCGCTCTATCTTGAACATGCTGCTCGTGGAGCTCTGTAACTTGACTTTCAAGCTGCTCAATCTTGGCCAGCAGCTCGCAGTTATTCATCTAAATCACGTAAGGTTAGTAAGAAATAAATTAGAGCACCAATTTGTCGACAAATCCTACCTCAACGACCGATCTCTCTAGAGCGGGCTGGTCGTTGCTGGACTGGAGCTCTGTAGCTTGATGGTCTTGCTGCTCGATCTGGTGCTGGAGCTCTTGGTTGTCTGGAGAAGTCTCCAGTCCTGTGCTTTCAAGAGACGGAACTGGAGAAGCCTCCAGCCCTGCGCTTTCAGGAGACGCAGCTGCTTCTTGAAGCAGAGGAGCATCCAGCCCTGAGCTTTCAGGGGACGGAGCCGCTGCAGGTTCTTGCTCCTCTTGGACGCTGCAGCGCCTGCCCGGTGTAGCTTAACATAGTTGACGTTAGTAAATACGAACAAGACCAATTTACATCATCTTCAATATAATATGAGCAGTACTTGGGGGGCATTCGGTCAACTTGAAGTGACCTGTTGTTAGTTTCGTCCAGTGGTTCTCTGCACCGCACTCGGTGCAGGCGTAAACCACGAAATTTCCACTGGTCCGACGCTCCTGGTAGGCTATGCTGCTGTGGAGTCGCCGCACCACGCTGGAGACGTACGGCTTGATCGCGCTCCGACTTGGAAAGATGCTCCTTCTCTTGGTCGGCGTAGTTCGCTGTGGCGTGTCGTGCTGCATGGCGATGCTTTCTGTTGCTTGACTTGGGCCGTCTAAGAGATATTGCGAAGTGAAGAGAATATACGTGTATTTTCTCCTTATCTGAAGTCTTCTGAGAAATCCAGGGCCTCGTACAAACAAACTCCATACTCCAACGCCTTCTACTCGCATCCAGGCAACACTAGTACGCCACCACGAAAAACCATGCTGAAGACAATTTGTGAACCAATGTACTGTCTCAAATACACAAAAAACGATGTTATTTGCTGAAACCCAATAGGCTTTTGTTGAGATTATACATGTCGGTCTTGCCCACTCTCGACCAGCGGAATCCTGCGTCAACGCAGGTGTAAACCTTGCAGCTGCCTCCGCTTCGGTCTATGACGAAACCCATCCTGGTGTGGCGCGGCTTCTGCTCCTCGTATATGTAGTCGCCAACGCACGCACGGTCTAAGGAAAGCTTCCTCTTAACCCTACGCTTCCGCATGACCCTCCGCGTTGCTGCATCGTTGGTGTGCTGCATGGTTTACTTTACGCCCGCGCGCTCGAAGATATTTTGAAGTGAAAACAGGAGTTAAAAGAGAATATACTTGTATTTTATCCTTAATTTATTGTGAATGTAACTCGTATGACTTATCGAGCGCTACCTAAATCGTACTCGAATACGAATTGGTGTAAGTCTTGGATGGTCCACCAGTACCCAGTAGTGCGCATATGATATTTAGTGTAGGGTTTTATACATCGTGTACGTATAAGCATTTTTGGCACGGTCTGAGATGTCACTTCCTAGTTAAACCGGCTTCGAAATACGATTTGAGTGCCTCGCATTCATCTTTTGCGACTTTTCATGGAGTACGAGCACTAGTTACGATGAAAAATGGATGTAGAACGCTATAATAGAGTACGGTTCATGGCTTCAAAATTAGCACACTAAATACAACGACAGTAAAAAACTGTATTGATTATCGATTACTTAATAAAGCATGAAATGTGTTAGAAGCGTTTTTACCACACAAAAACAACGGAGTTGCTTAGATAGTGTAGGCCGAAATTATAGAAGCTAAAGCTATTTCAGTTTAGTGTTTGGCTGATTGAATTAATTAAGGATACATAATATGTATCCTTAATTAATTTAATATTATTATACTTTGCATGGTTTTCTGTATCCTGCTAAATTATTTAATAACTTAGCAGGATATGGGTTCGTAAGCATCATTTTGTTTGACCCGGTCTATATAAAAATATTTTTTTTACAAAACATATTGCTATACTACGTGCAAAAGATGGGTTTTAAAACATAACACCGAGCGAAATCAATCAAAAAGATGTTTTTTCGAAAACAAATGAGAAAAAATCAGGGAGGTGATCGGTAATAATTTAAGAGGTATACATGATAAGAATCGGACAAACGCCTTTTTCAAGCGTAGTTTTTTTAACCGAAAATGGGTTTAAAAAAGAGAAACGTTATCGGAGTTGTAGGTAAATATAAACGATCTAACGTTTAAAGTTTTCCTTTTTCTGTTTTCGTTTTTTGTAAATCAGATGTTGTTACCGGTACAGCAAAATTTGTTTTTTATGTTTTCGCACTGCAGCAAAAACCAATTTACAAAATCTACAAGGTATAAAACTTTCATCACAAAACGTTTTACTGCCAAAGATAATAGTGGACCTCTTGTATTTAATAATATATAATTCTAGTAAACTAGTTTTACTTCGCATTTCCTCCCCAAAATGGACGAGATCGCGCTGCTGCAGCAGCAGCTTGCCGCCGTGCAGCAGCAGGAGGCGGCGCTCAAGCTGTCGGACCACAACGTGATCGACCTGTTGCTCAAGCTCCAGCAGCTGGGCAAGCTGCAGGTGGTGCACACGCGCACAGGCAAGCAGTTCCTGACGCCGCTGCAGATCCAGCGCGAGGTGGCCGACTACGTGGCGCTGCACGGCGGGCGCCTGAGCCTCACGGAGCTGGAGAAGCTCATCGACGTGGACCGCTCGCATGTGGAGAGGCAGGCGCACGCGCTGTGCCGCGGCCGCGGCGGCTACGCGCTGGTCAACGACGGCGAGGAGCTGCTCACGAGCTGGTACCTGGACGGCATCATGGAGGACACGGACGTGCTGCTGCAGGAGAGCGGCACGACGTCCGTGGGGGACCTGGCGCAGCAGTTCGGCTTCGCCGTGGACTTCATGCGCGGCGTGGTGCGCGCGCGTCTCGGCGGCATCTTGAAGGCGCGCGAGCGGGACAACGTGCTGTACACGGACTCGTACGTGGCGGCGCAGAAGGCGCGCGTGCGCGGCGTGTTCGCGGCGGTCACGCGGCCGATATTTGTGCCGGACGTGATCCGGTCCTTCGGCTTTGACGAAGCCGTGGCCACCGAGGCGCTGGGGGAGCTCATGCAGGCGAAGGTGCTCATGGGCACGCTCAGAGGACGCGAGTACGTGCCCTACGTGTTCATGGCGGCGCAGAGGGAGAGCATGTATTCGTTCTTCCAGCAGAATTGGTACCTGGAGCACGCGCGCGCCAAGGAGCTGCAGGTCGCGAGGCCCTATGACTTCTTGAAGAAGAGGTTCCCGGACGCCGTCCCGCTGCAGGAGAGCGTGGTGAGCAGAGCGCTGCAGCTGCAGCTGGAGGGCGCGGTGGAGGCGGCGGTGAATGACAACACGTTCGTGGATGTGCGCCTGTTGCTGCCGAGTGCGCTTCCTGCGGGTGATGTGGGGCTGCTGCTGGCGATGTCGCCGGCCTTGGAGAAGTCGGGCCATGTGTCCAAGGCCTACCAGATCGCTGAGAGCTACGCTGTCAGCTCTGGATTCTTCGCGTTGTGCATGGAGAAGTTTGCGGAAGACGCGACGACTAGAGCTTCGCGTGCTGCCGCCCAGCAGAAGAGCAGTGGCCACGCTCCAAGCACGCGGGAAACTAGACAAGAGGTGGAGGAAGCAGATGAGTCGGATGATGAGGACTTTGGAGGTAAGCGCGGAAAGAAGGGTAAGCGCAGCAAGGGAGGTAACAAGCGTGACCAGGAAGAGAGCAGTGGTAAAGGTGGAAAGTCCGGCAAGGGGAAGAAGGGCAAGCGAGCGTCTAAGCGCGGTGCAGATCTTGGGGGAGATGACGAGAGCAGGTCGGCGCCCTCCCAGCTTTCTATTGTGCCGTCACGTGAGGAGACGATTGAGCTTCTCGTGAAGTGGTTCCCGGTTGTTGAGGACCTAGAAGGTGACGATGAATTCATGGACGGCATGGTGGCATATCTTAAGCCCAAGTTGGACGAGGTGTATTCGACTGCTCTGACCAAGGCGTTGTCAAGCATTTTGCGTGGCGATGCCGCGTCACTGCGCGAGCTGCGCAAGACGTTCGAAGACCGCTTCGACGAGCTGCTCACAAAGTTGCTGGTTCTTGAGAAGGGGTTCAACAAGCTTTCAATGCACGTGGATGCCAAGGATGCGTCTGGGATGGAGCAGCTTGCCCTCGTGGAGACACACGTGCTTGAATCCTCGTCAGTCGAGCTTGCGGCACTTGTCACGAGCTTTGTGGCTGAGTGCAACAGTTTGGAGCTGGTAGGCGTTCCGCTTCTGTCGACTCCTGCTGGCAATGAGGAGAAGCCGAGCTCTGCCACGGGTCCCCTGACTGCTTTGAGTGACGAGAACAAGAAGGTGCTCGAGTCAAGTCTCCCGCAATCCACTGCGAGCGCCCTGGTGCGTCTGTGGACGCTTGCCACTGCTGGTCGTCGGTCACTAAGCGATTTCATGGCTCACGTGCCGGTGCTGGCAGAGGTTCTCAGTATGCCACTTCGCAAGTTGGACCGCAAGAAGGAGCGCCAGGTCATCTTCGGGTACCGACAGGCCACGCTTTCAGAGCTGGACGAGAAGGCAGCACAACCGATTGAGCACAGTGAAGAGTATGCGGAAATCGCAGCTTTGGTCCTGCAGCTCTTCTTCCAGCAGATCACGGCGCTCCCGGGCAGCTTTCCTCGTAATACTGTTTCGTACGGCGACATGGTTTTGAAGGCGTTCCGAGAGTCGCTGCCGGAGAAGGCGACTGCCATCATGCAGTCGTTCGTAACCTTGGCGAGTGAGATCAGCAGCAGTGAAGTTTCTGAGGACCAAACGAACTCGTGGAGTGAAAACCTGGAAGCCGCACGCGCTTTGGTGCTGCTGAAAGACCTGAGCTCCATCGAGTAAGTAACCTTGCACGGTTCAATACGCGTTCTGTTTGATTTGGACTCACTTGATACATGCAATTTGATGAGCTTTCGTGACCATGACGTTTGTTTGCCTCTATCTGATTGTTCATTTTGTAGTACTTCCTTATAGTAGTTTTTCCAGACTGCGGAGGTGCTTCGACGTCAGCATTCGACGGAGTTTTCGCGCGTTGCCTTGTTCTCAGCAGCTCGCTGCACCACACGCGATGCTGTGCTGGCCAGGCTGCTCATGGCCTTATACTGCGACCGCGTCAAGTCACGAGCCTGCGGGTCAGCACAGCACACGGATCCAATGACCGTCTTGCCGTCCGACCCCATCAACGGGAAGCCGCAGTAGAAGTTGATCCCCATCTTGCGCACGGTCGACATGGCACTGAAGCGCACATCGGCCTGGACGTGGCGAGACACGAGGGGGTTCTTGTCCAGGATAACTTGCGTGCAGAAGCCCTGCTCTCTCGGCGCCGACATACCGCCAGGCACTGCCGGGTGAGTGGAGGCCAGCACGTGCAGCTGGGCCTTGTCCACGACGGTGATCATACTCACGGCGCAGCTCAGTTCCTTCTTCGCCAGCGAGCAAATGATCCCCAGCTCTGGCACGTCGCCCAGTTCGTTCAGCTGCTGCTCGCGGATGAGTTTCAGTCGCTCGTACTCGTTGGTTGGGATCGGGGGGGTGATGACTTCCGACGGGTCATCGGGGAACTCGATCTGGTAGCTTCTCGAGTCGGCGTTGGCGAGAGGGTAGTCATCCTCCCAGCGTGGGGTATCATCCCACAGCTGCTTGAGACGCTCGACGCTATCCATCTCCTCGCCTTCGTTGTGGTCCTCTGCTTCGTCGTCGTTTTCACTGTCTTCGTTGCGCTCTCCAAGCAACGGTAAACCCGTTCCCCTGGTTGGATCTGCCGATGAACTGCGGTGTCTGGCGGAGCTTGCTCGTCTGCGCGCGCGCTCCTCGTCGACTATATCCTTCATGACACTGAGTACACTCGCCTTACGCTTTCGCTGGGCTTCACCGCCCGCGGTTGCGTCTGCGAGAGTTTCCAGTAGCAGGTCGTTGAGAGATGCCGGTCGAGTCTTGAGCGTGGGTCTGATACGTCTCGAGCTGATGCCACGGAGACTGCCGCCTGGAGTGCTGTTGGCTCGTGAAATCGGCGAGCTCGAGTCGGAGATCACTCGCGCTGGACGCAGGTCCTCCTCGGTCACTGCAGTGTATCTCGCCTGGTCCACGCGGATGATGCAGCGCTCGCAGACGCGCACCTGCTCGATCTGTGGGCGTGAGTCGCCACGCGCGCGGTGCTCTCGCTCCTGGGCATGGGCACACTTATCACACACGAGGAATCCGCACAAGCAACACAGGCGTCTTCTTGTGCGCTTGAAGAACTTGGAGAAGGAGCGGCGGCAGCAGGCGCAGCGAGGGACGTTCGCGACGGTCTCGAGCGGCAGCCGCGTGCTGCTGATGATCACCTGCATTCCGAGTCGACGGCGTCTTACGACCAGCAAGAACCGATGGCAACTCACTGCGAAACGCAGCAGCCACACTCGAGCTAGTCGACGTTCGTGTCCGGCGCGTTTAAAGGCTTCGTGGGAGTCCGGAGGCAAGTATTCACCGTGGAAAACCACGCGCGTGGTGCGGCCGCTGCTGTCTTCTTCAAAGGAATAGTTGATGACCACGTTTGGCACGTGCTGCGGCGTGCGCGGCGTCGGAGCGAAGACGTTATCCAAGACGACACTGGAACGCGCGATGGACACGAGAGTCCTCGTGAACGCTGGCGGGGGCGTCGTGCTGACGGCACTCGCAGTGGACGACGCCGTCCTCCTCGCGGACTGCTCCTCCTTCGCCCGGTCCCGCGGCTGCAGCATCTCCAAGAAGCACCAGGCCTCGTTCTTGGAGAACAACTTGCCGCTCTCGAAGGTCGCGGTCTTGACGGTGAGCTCCCGGTGCTCGTACACCTTGGCCGGGTTCCCCTCGCCGCGTTGGATCTTGATGGTACGCAACAGCTCGCCCTCGACGAACTCGCGGCGGTAGATGCACCGCATCATGTCTTGGAAAATGTCCGAGGACGCGGCGCGAAACACGAGGCGAAGCTCCTGCACGGTGCAGTTCAAAGTCCCCTCGGCCAGCACTGCGAAGCCCTTGGGCCCCCACCGCGTCTGGTGTCGACGGTCACGCACTGTGAGGCGCGTGAAGAGCTTCATGGCGTCGCTGTGCGAGTATCCGCGCCACGTTTTCTTGCGCTTCCAGACGCTGTCGTGCTTCTCGCTGAGACTCGCGGCCGCCAGCTCCATGTCGAGCTCGCCCCAGTTGGCGCTGGACACGCCGGCAGCGGCCAGCTCATGCAGCCGCTTGTCGCTCATCCGAGCCGACTCCCGCAAGGCCTCGACAGTCGCGGCCTTGCGTCGGCGCGAAATCGGGTCGTCGCTGCGTTGGCTGCTCAAGTCGTAGGCGGCGCTGCTCGCCTCGCTGCCGTAGCTGAAGCTCGCGTTCATCATGGCGACGGACGCCGAGCTGGGGCCCTCCACCGTCGTCGGCGTGCACACTTCCTCGCGCTTCCGAGGCGTCCCGAACCTCCGGGCCGCCGGCATTGTTCACGGAGACCTTCCTGAACGGGGCGAATGCAAAGATGACGGCGTCAAAATGCCTCGAGCCTCTGCAGATGCGAGCGCGGGATTTGTCCTCTGCAGCTCCGAATGTATTAAAGCGAAGAAGAGGAAGCGCGCCCAAGCGCGGGGGTGCAGCAACCGGGGCACCTTGAGTCAGATGGCCGGCAGGATCGACTTGCGGGATGGGGATCACTCGTTTGACACCAAAAGGCTCGAGCCTTTGGAGCATTTTGAGCTGGTCGCGATCTGATCGTCCGTATCGTGCCGGGCCGGGAATCCTCCACACCGACTGCTATCCTAGGCTTCTCTCTCTGGCGAAGGTGGCCAACACCACCACAACGGCGAGGGTCACCGTTAGTCAGGAGCGAAGTCCCGAGAGCTGCGGGTCACACGGAAGACTGAGGCGGGGACTGCAGCTGTTCCAGTCGAAATGCCGTCGCTGCTTCGACTTCAGCGCTTTGTACGCGCGTAGTGGTGTGAAATGGAGACGACTACAGCACTGTCCGCCATATGAAGGCGCCGGTGTCGTCGTGGCGAGCGCGGGAGAGGCCGACTAAAAAGCTGCGGAAGAGCTCTTGCAGTCAGTCGTCGCTCACTCACGCAATGTGGACATGGAGATCACAGCGATCAGCTCAACACCAAGCGACAGATGCAGGCCGCGACCTTCGTCTAGCGCAGATGGCGCCGAGTGCCCGTACACAAAACACGCGGTGAACGGCGCGAAAAGCTGTTTGTCAGCGGCGGAATCGCGGGCGATTGTCCTGCTGGGACGGACGATGAGAGCGCTGTCAAAAGATCGATCGATGAACTCTGTACCGACAGCAGCAGCAGCTCGGTTGAAGTGCATGAAGTTGAAGCGTGCCGTGCACTGCTCTGCTGCACCAAAGTCATCACCTTGCGGTTTCATGTTCCTAGTATTTTGGTCGCGATACTCTAGTTACTGCAGTCTGCTACGCCTCGTAGGGCCTCGTTGGCATGGCGCTGCCTCGTGCGAAAAAGCGCTCGGGCACCGTCTTCTCTCGCGATGAAATCGGCGTCGAGCAGCTGCAGTCGCTCAAGGAGAAGTTTGCGGATGGGGACCTGAACGAGAAGGAGTTCGTGAGCCTCTTTCGCGAGATCGTGGACGCGTCGCTCAGCGAAACCCAACTCACGGAGCTGTAAGTTGCGACAACGTCGGCTTTGTTCTTGCTGGTTGGCCAATGCAGTCATCGCTCACGCTTGTCTTGCTGTTTGTCAGGTTCCAGAAGATCGATGCAAACTCGGATGGGACCGTGGACTGGGATGAACTCACCAATGTGCGTTGCGCTACACTTGCCTTCTCCCTTCACTACTCTAGCGTCTTCTCACTTTGCTGCTGCTTTGCGTAGTATATGTTCCTCAGTGGGAGCGGCAGTGATGAATACACAGGAGATGATGGCAATTCTTGCTATGAGACGGCGTATCCGGAGAAGTTCACGGGCGATATGGGCAGCGGCAATGGGCCCGGGGGCACGGGGCCAGCTCCGACGGATACAATGGGGAATGTGACTGGAGGAAGTGGCGGGGTGCTTGGACTCGGACTGCTACCACACCACAAGGACGTGATCACTCGCATTGTGCGGCTAGAGCGACCCAGCGTCTACCTCACGACCAGCAAGGACGGCAGCGTTCGAACTTGGAGCGCGAACTCACTCGCCCCGCAGCAAGTTCTAGCTTCGGGTCGGGACTGGCTGACAGACTGCTGCGTGATGAAGCGCTCCAATCGACTAGCAGTGTCGTCCATGAATCGCACGCTGAGCTTCTACGACTTGAACTCTGGCCAACTCATCGGCGACCTCGTGGACTACTCAAGGAAGCAGTGTATCCCGCTGTGTCTCGCATACGTGGAGAAGCCGTCAGATGACCGTGAAGCTCTAGTAGTTGGAGACGACACAGGCGGCATCTCGGTGCTTACGTGTTCGGACCAGTGGTTGGCTTGCGATGGTCGTTCGCCTCCGCCTGGAGCGAGCGCCACCGCTTCGAGCTCTAGCAACGGAGCCAACAACAACGGAGCGAGCGGCTTAAATCCGGGGAATGCTAACTCGACAGGACCCGCTGGAGCTCCGTCAGGGTCTTCGACCACAGCAGCAGGGAGTGGGGAGGCTAGAAATACGAGTCAGACGGCAGCCACTACGACTCCAAGCAATCCCAGCAGCCTCGGAGGTGGCGGTGGCAACCCGGCGGGCAGTGCAGTGCTCGAAGCGCAGGGCTTTTCATCGCGCGTGAAGTTCCAGAAGCACACGGACTGGATCACGCGCGTCAAGTGGGTCCACGACATGCGCGCGGTGGTTGCAACCTCGCTGGACGCTACAGTGTCGATCCTGGATGTCGATCGACTCGTAGTCAAGTTCGAGTATACTCGTCACCGCAAGGGCGTCTTCGACCTGGCGTGGTGCGCTAGTACGCGGCTCATCGCTAGCTGCGGGATGGAACGCGACATTCACATCTGGAACCCGTACAGCTCTCAGCGCGCTGTTGCTACGCTAAAAGGCCACACTAGCTCGGTGCTGCATCTCGTGAGCGACGACGACAATTTCCAAATCGTGTCGGCGGCTGCGGATAACACGGTGAAAGTCTGGGACGTGAGGAACCACCGCTGTCTGCAGACTTTCATCGTAGATCGCCATCGAGGCGGCAGTTCAGTCGCGAGTGTCGGGGCTTCAGGTCACACTGCGGGCGCAGGAGCTGCCGCGTCGTTGTTCGCTTCTGGTGGAGCTGCCGCGAGTCTGAGCGCCGAGAACCGCGTGTCCGCGCTGCTTTTTGACGGCAAGCAACCGTGTCTTATGACTGCGACGACGCAACTCACTCGCTGGGCAGTGAAAACTGCAGGCGGGCCAGGTTCCCAAGGCGCTGACGAGGACGAGAGCCCTGCTGCAGCGTTAGCTGCTGCAAGGAAAACTAAAGCGCGAGGAGGAGTCCCAGTGGAGCGACCTATTCGGCTGGCGTGCTACAACAACGTGTTCCATCAAGTGGTGACCGCTGCGATGGACGCGGAGTCTGCTATCAAGACCTGGAGTGCTGAGACTGGGGACGAGATCTCCAGCTTCACGCACGCGCACGGCGCCAACCCCGTGACGAGCATCGCCTTTGACCATGCTGGTAGGAGACTTCTCACGGGTTCGCACGACGGCGAGCAGCTCAAGATGTGGAACTTCAGCAACGGAGCGCTCGTCAAGCAGTTCCACAAGAAAGAGCCCCCAGTGGTGAGCTCCCTGCTGTTCACGCCGACACAGGCAACGGGTGGAACTGTAGCGAGCTCAGCCGCTCTGTCCGACGACCCCTCTGGTGGCTCTAACGGTGCAGAAGCTGCCGTTGCTCTAGCAGCTCCTCGAAAGCGCAAAGTTCGCGACATCATGCTGCTACCCGCGTCCTTCGGGATGGACCACGAAGGTCGACGAGGCAATTCTGCGCTGATGGCCAAGGCAGAACTTCCGTCGCCGACTCGCGTACGTCTTCAGCATGGACAGGATCATCCGACTCCAGTTCCACCCGTGCAGCCTCCACGACCTGAAGCTAGTCAACCCCTGCAAGACTCAGCTAGAGGGCCAAGTCCAAGACCTCGACCACACGTTGTCGGAGGCACACGAACGGCACGGGGCTCCGAGACTTCCCAGTATCGACAGCATGAAGTCACCAACATCATGGACATCGAGCGCAACCTTCGTGTGGGCATGGGGGACTTTATCTGCCAGAGGTTCGTGTGCTCTGTCGGCTGGGACCGCCAGCTCTACGTGTGGGCCGACAAGAACGACGAGTCCGAGGCCTTACCAGTGCGCGTCCTTCCACCAAACAGTGACGGTGACGACGACGACCACGATCCGGACGAATTAGGGCATGGAAGGCGTGGTAGGCGTCGTCGGAGCCGACAGCATCACACCATGGACGTATTGGCGCTGGCGTATCTCCCACCCGCGTACGTGGCGACAGCAGGGCTGGATGGTTTAGTACTTCTGTGGTCTCTCAACTCGGGTGAACTGGTGGCGCCGCTGCATCAAAACTCGGGGCCGATCGAGTCGCTGTGGTACGCAGAGAAGCTCGAGCTCCTCTTCGCTGCTGGTGAGCGCGGCATCCTGCTCTGCTTCGACCGGTCCATGGCCACGCAAGCTGAAATTCCTCTCGACGTCTCAGTGCAGAGCCAAAGTTCGCAAACCTCGACGAATCTGGAGGCTGTCACCGTCTTGCGCTGTGATAAGGCGAACACCCATCTTGTATCTGGTGACGCTGCTGGCTACGTGAAGGTGTGGGAGCTCCGCGTGGCTCGAAATCACGAAGGAGTGGAGCTTGCGTTGGTCTGCACGTGGCGTCTTGGTAGTGGTAACTCATACAACCAAGCGGGGGCGTCGAACTCGCTGTCGGCACCGAGTAGGCGAGTCTTGTGTGCTGACTTCGTGGAGAACCTGACCCGAGTACCTGAGCTGTTCCTGGTCTTCTCATGTGCGGATGGAGAAGTGAGTCTCTGGACATTGGATGGCCTGCAGGTAGGCAGCTTCGGAGGTCGGCATCGCTCCTGGCAGCTCGGTCGACCTTCAACCTACGCGTCGTCTGAGTCGAGCTGTGAGTGGGGGTGGCTGCCTCGACGACGGCAGTCATCGTTTCTGTCCGTCAGCTCGTCAGCGGTGATTCGAGAGGAGCTTGAGACTCTGGACGAAGGTGAAGCGGATGATGCAGCCGAAGGTGGGGAGAATGAAGACACGCTCGCCAACACCCTCCTCCCACCGACTGCAGTCTTCATCAAGAACTGCACGATCAGCGCTCTGAACGGCTCAACGTCGGAGCCCCGCGAAAACTTCTTGCTGGAGGACACGATGCCTAAACCGGGTGAAGTCTGGATATGCGTGTCGGGTCACCGTTCGCGAGCTGCAGCGCAGAATGCGTCCAAGAAGCTGGATGACGCTGACGGTGAGTTGTCTGGAGACGGGTCTTTTTCAGGGCGCATTGGCCGGAAGAGCTTGGCGCTCTCGACGGTGGGCAATGCCGCTATCCTGAGCCGACGAAGCAGCCCGTTTGGCCCAGGCAACAACAACGGTGAGCCCCGAACACTGGCAACGCCGTCGTATCTGAAGCGGAAGATTGCAGAAGTCAACGGCGAAGTCACAGATCTCATCACAATCGTAAAAGTCACGCGCGGCGAGGTAATGTGTTTATTTGTATCAGGGGACTTCGATGCAGACCACTACTAATTCTTGTTGTGGTTTTGCGTATTCGACCGCAGATCTCTTGCTGGGACGGCAGCGCGAACAACCCACTCGGTGCGCTGAAAGTACTGGACCTGAGCGAGTTCGTGCGGAAAGCTGGCTGGACCAAGCACGCATTGTTGTCGCACTTCGTGGGGCGCTCCTTTTTGTAAGTTTACTGCGATTATTGTCTACGCCGAGACGAATTTATCCTCACTGATGTGGATTCATCCTTACTTTTTAGGGATGGCGAGACACCTTTCCGCGTTGCTGCGGTTGCGATGCGACCCGTTGATCCGGTGCGTTCTAAGTCTCGCTGGTAAATCCGCTCAACCCCTCGGCGCTGATTATCTTTGATCGATGCCGTAAACAGACCAAACCCGACAAGAAGACGTACTCACTGATCGATTCGGATGCTAAAGAGCACGACTTTCAGCCTTTGAATGAAGCCATCTCCTCCGTTCGGCTCAAACTCCTTGAATCCTCCCGGAACGATCGGTCTCGTTGTAGCGATGCGTCTTCGGTTCCGCCTTCGCAGCGTCGACGAACCCTCGTGCTGTCTTCTCTGTCCTCCGCTGGCCAAGGGATCTCGTCAATGTCCGTCCCACAGCTGCATACAAACTTGCAGACACTGAGCGTTGCAGACCAAGCGCTTAATGAACTGATCGCCGGATCGACAGCTAACCCCACCTCGTCAAGAGGGAGCACTCCCGAGGCACTGGCCCTTGCGAGCAGTGTAGGCATGGGAGCTCGCACTCTGCCTCTCATCCGACCTCGCGAGAAGCGAATTATGGGCGGGCTGCTGCCGAAGCGCTCGTCGGTGCGCAACCGGCTGGACCCTGCGGCCGACGTGCGTCGAATTCACAACCCGGACGATATTCCCAAGAACTTCCGCGCCATGCTGCAACGCAAGCGCGACAATAAGGATAGCAGCTTCGAAGGGATCCTTCCTGAGAATTGATGTAAATGCAGATGAATGAACTTACAGCAACGACCCACTACGGAAGATGGACAGTTTTCCTACAGAGTACTTCGAAGTAGTACCTCGTTCGCTAAACCGCTGCAAATTTCAACTGGGGTGAGCATGTTGAACACTTACTCGTGGAGTACTCATCTTTACTCATATCTCCGTTTTTTTACTCACTCATACTTATATATCTTCGTTTTTACTTTATAGTATCGCTGCTGAGCCACCGTGGCACTCTCAGACGCCGCAGCGATAAGGCAATACCACCTACGACCCGGGCCCAGCAAATGCTGTGATGCCCCTGTGCTGGTTTACCAGTGTTAACTACTTAACCAAGTGGTGTGAGTCGTACCCTGTATAACTTGCCGAGTTGATAAGCTCGATCGCGATCGAACCTGTGGTGACTTGTGACTGCAGAGGGCGTTGATGCGATTGATAGGAGGCAGGAAGTTTGGCAGGCATAGCTGTACGTAGCATGACACGACATACAGTATCCATCCATGTGCACGCCGTTTGAAGTTATTGCCTGAGCCCCACGAAGCACGCTGACGTGGCGTACGGTCCGTATTACGGATGCTTGGCGGAGCCGGTTGACTGTGGATGAGTACTGTGGCACTGTAGCGGCTAGTGCAACACATCGCGCGCCTGCGTCGCGCTCGAGACTGCATTACATGTAGCTTCCGGACTTGTTCGAGTACATGTAGCGGCAACGAGCAGAGCAATACCGTTTTTGTGGTGGCTGTTGATACAGCCCATGTTTTCTAAACGGGTTAGGGTAGTCAACATACTGAAAACAAGTAAGAAATTCCAAACATGGTCAAACATGTTGAAACATGGCCAAACATGTTCGGCTTGTGGGACAGCCGGCAAACATGCTGCAAAGCCCATGGGCTAAGGTGACCTTAAGCTGCCAAACGTCGCTCTGCGGGCGCTAAGAACCCTCTGAAGACCGACCCAGCGTTGAGCAGGGAATACCATGGCCAGCCACAGCACTGGGGTGAAGTTTGCAGGCTCTTCGTGCATCTCACATGCCACTGGTGTCCATTTTGCTCAGACGCTCCCGATAGATTTGAGTCAATTTCACCCCCTCCAACCGAAAACATGGGCGCTATCTTTTCCGTTTTGTAGTGCGTTGTTACGCTCCAATGGTTCATCATGTGACGAGGCTCAGCACCAACAGACAGACATACCGCGTACAGTATGTACATACTTATGTATGTACACGAGCGACAACACACGCTGCCATGCTGTCGGACGATGAAAATGAACGACGACAATGGTACATCCCCTGCAGGACGTGTCTGCCTCTTTCCCGCGATCTTCAAGAATGTACAAACATTTACTGCGCTGGCTCTGGAGATAAGCTCAACAACGGTACAGTACAGCGATTGATCTCAAGTTGAGATCTCAAGCAAAGACAACGACAATGCATGGATACAGTGTACGTAGTAGTTTGGCCAAAACTTTTGATAGGTCCGTGTTTTCGGAGTGGTGTACCGTACTAATTGAATTTGAAATTACAGTAACATTACAGCAATGGCGCGCTCGCAATGCGAGCTTCGCGTGAGCATCTTACGAAATGTGAAAATCATGGCTGCCAGTAAGCGCCGGACTTGGAGCGTGAGCAACTTACGAAATGTGAAAACCATGGCTGCCAGTAAGCGCCGGACTTGGAGCGTGTAGCAGTGTGTACACCCACTGGGTACGTCAAGCAAAACAATGCCACGTGTAGAGTGGGCGGTATCAGTCCACAGATCAAGTTTGACCGCCAAAAAGGGCGCAGTGATTAACGCGCATCCCCCCTTTGAAGTTCAAACTTCACTTTGGTTAAAGTGGTGGCACAATAGTTGTACATATACATTGCAAAAAACTATAATGTTTACTAGTATGGTAAAATACTGATAAAATATGGGTAACAACAACTATTTTCACAATTAAAATAAATATGGATTGAAGAAGGGTATTTCAGCTTGCACAATATAACAATGATGATAATCGATATGTGAGTGGTGAATCGATGGTGCTTCATCTTCATGTGCAAATGAGGTAACATTGAGTAATAATACCGCAAAGATCGGGTGTGGTGCAGCAAAGCCCCCTCTAAAGTGAAGCTCAGTTTCAACATGGAAAACTTCAATGCCCCCTTTTATTCAATTCCTGAATCAGGTGGTTGTACTCCGCCCCGCGCTCGTCTTTTTCCACTCGCAAGGATGCTCCGGCACAGATGATCCCGCGCTTTCCGGCGCTAATATCGCTGCACGCTGAAGTTAACTTTCAGCAACAAGGACGTTATAAATGCATGCCTCCAATTTACAAGTTTTGCAGGCCCTTGCTTGGTGCGTCTGGTCGGCAACTTGGACTCAAGACGCGTACGAGCTTTAAGAGCTGTTGGGTAGTTGCTTCGTTAACTTCAATGCTCCCTTTTACCCCCAAATCCGGTGCTGCCCCCGCCGCGCGCTCTTTTCTGGAAGGCTTTAACACTGAAAATAATTTGACTTTGTATGCTCGTATCGTGACTCTTTAGTGTCGTACGTTCAGGAAACTGCGCGCGGGAGTTTTTCACGATGAATCCGAAGGCCAAAGTGCGATCTCATTGAGATGTGGTGGCACATGCCGCCTTTTCAAAATTATCATCTTTCTTAATACGCCGAAATACGTGTTGAAACTTTGTCAAAACGCTGCGCTTTGCTCAAGGAATTCAAAACAGTCGTTTTCACTTGAAAATACGTTCTAGAAGCTGAGATATAACACAAAGAACACCCGCCTAAACCCCCAAAAGGCGGCCTAAACTCCATTTTTGCCATCACTGAAGAATCTCAAGGCTGGCATTCCAGCCAAACCAACCTACATGTTAAATGGCAAGGCAAAACATACATTTTTCCAGTTTGAGCTGAGCCAAGGAGTGTGGTAAGATGGTGGTGCCCGAGATCCTGGCTCTAAGTCGGCAGGCAAGATCTCTCGATGTGATGGGATGCCGCACCACTTCCTCTACAGTAAACAAGGTCTGCATTCTATCAGTTGCTGTTTTTATGCTGTACTGTACAGTACATCGGGGCCCTCGCTTATGCACGAGCTGTTCGGGCATTACCTCCGCATCCCTACTGCAAGGGATGGGGCGATTAATATTTAATACTGGACCGTTCTAATCACAGTCATTTCACAGAGCGTGGGGTCATTTTACAGAGCGTGGGGTCAAAC
>JAIKVJ010002943.1:0-16904 GCA_024679225.1 Phytophthora pisi
CTGAGCCAACCAATCACAGGCGCGGCTCGGGGAATCCTCGGAAATCTCCAATTCCATCGTGTCATAAACCATACACAACCGAGGTCTTAACCGGACTATATATAGGAAACCGTCCCCCCCGAAGCGGCATGCCGTGCCTCTCGCGTGAGGCGATGAGGCACTTGAGCGGGGTTGGGTAGATTGTGAACTGAGAATTGTTTGAGCGGTTAGCGCTAGCGACTTCCTACTCAACGTGTTGGGCGCCATGAAGGCGCCGTAGAGGCTCTGCTGATGGCCGATTGTTGAGTCGACAACTTGCACTTGCACAAACAACGTGGTCGAGCTATCACAGCGCGTGCCTTGTGCGCGTAATCACCTGCACGACACGGTAATAGATAGCCGTTGCTTCACACGTACTAATAGTTCGCCCAAAAGGATGTCACACTATTGACACAAGCGCATCTTCGTGCACAGGCTTGAGAGCAGGATGGAGTGCGAAAAGAAAAAAAAGCCAAGTTGATGAGCTATCCGACGTGCGCCACGGCCGGTAGCAACCTCCTCAGCATGCTCCGGGACCAACGAACCGCACTGCCCCGCGCTTGGGCTATTTAATCACTACAGTCGAAGGTAGATTTATAAAAGATACAATACACGTAATTTTCTTAATAATCTGCGATCGAAGCTGCTTCAGAGGCGACTAGCGCAAAAAAGGCTCAAGAATGTTGTTAACCCCTCAGCGCCAAGCTGCTTTTCACCTGTTTTATTTTATGTAACGATACTCGTCCAACATGTTAGTCGCGCAGCATGTTAAAGTAGCGCAACGCTTACTTTACTATAGTCTCGATTAAGTTCGAGTACCGACTGTGCACAATGGCGACGTGAGCATTTCGCCAAACCGTTTGCCATGTTGTACAAACGGCATGCACATGGTGTAGATGATAATGGTTTAGATACAACACCCGCTAGAACTGGATAACCCATGCTCATATTATATCATTTTACATTAACTTGTAAGGAATAACTCGTAGAAATGGATAGTGTTATACCGAATTTGTTTTGTAGACGGATACACCCTACCGGAGCTAAAATACCAGACGCCCGATTTTCCTAAAAAACGAATCGGTACCGGACTCCCAGATGTATTTATCAAAATTACTAAACTGAGCACTCTACCTCAAGTCTCTCAAGGCAATGCGGCTGCCGACACAGCCCAACTTATTAGCTCGTTCGCCGCCACCACCGCAACTTAAGATCGAAGCTCAGTAGAGCGAGCTTTGCGTTTGTTCCTGCCGCCGACAGAAGCATCCCCATCAGCTATAGAGCTAAACGACGAGCCCATCTTAACGCCAACACTCTTCTCCTTTGATACTTCTCTGTAGGTAGACCCGGAAAGAACGTATGTACAGTGAAACGAACATTGCAGTTTAGTCTCAAGTGCTCGACAACAGCCTTCTTCATTGCAGCAGTGTCAAATGGTAGGACCCGCGTCGTTTTCTACCTCCCTTGACCTCCAGGCATGCGAGGGTGACTTGGTGGCGCCCGCGCCATTACAGAAATGATCGCGCGCTGAGCGGCCGAGAGTGCAAAAATTACTGGCTTGAAACTGGTGTATCCCTCAATAAGTCAAGCCCTGTAAATCTGAAGACACAATAGTGATTGGCTAATACTATCCTGTATCCCACAGGTGGGTGTATCCCTCTACAAAACAAATTCGGTAATCCGCTAGAGTCCGGATTCAAGTCGGTTGTATCCGGTTGTCCAATCCGGATTCCGGATGCAACCGGTTTACATTCTCTACTACCAGGTGGGGCAATCTGGTTTGTGATCCCCAATTTGTAACTGGGCTCGCTCCGTTAACCCCTCAACGCCCACACGCTGTGCATACAAAGAAACATGTTTACATACAACATGTTAAACCATGGGCGAATTAGCTGCATAAGTTAGACCTTCCTGCAACGCGTAGGGGCTGGGTTTGTCGGACCAGATTACGGGGTGTTAACAGATATAAAACGATACAATGCGTGCTAGAGGCGATGCTGTAGCTATGTCGATTGGTGTTAGAGTAAGAGGAAACCACTACGAAATCTATAGCAATCCTATTGCTTGACGTTTGACAGAACAGCCACTGGCCTCTAATCCCAAATTCCTTATGACAGCAAAGCGTAGATAATTGGATGAAATAGTAAGTAATATGTCCAATTGGACTGCGATTAATGCAACGGTGACTTTTTATAGTTTTGGTCATGAGCGTTTAGATTCGATATCAAGGTTTTCCCCGTTCTGTCTTGTAAGTGCAGGTGCTGACGCCAAGGCCGTCGTGGGGCTACACAGTCTCCAGTGGAGATGCAGACAGCGCTGCAGAGCCCCGCCGAGGATGAACTCAGCAAGAGCGACAAGAAATGCTGTGCAAGATGTTCGTGGTGCCGAGCTTCGAGATCTACGGCGGCGTGGGCGGCTTCTACGACTTCGGCCCACCGGCCTGCGCGCTCAAGAGCAACCTGCTGCAGTTCTGGCGCCGCCACTTCGTGTTCGCCAACAAGCTGCTGGAGGTCGAGTGCACCAACCTCATGCCCGAGGTGGGGCTCAAGACGTCGGGTCACATGGACCCGCTTCACGGGCCTCGTGGCCGAGGGCAACAAGTCGGGCGAGTGCTATCGCGCCGACAAGCTGCTGAATGATCACGTCGAGAACTTTCTGGACAAGCACCCGGACCTGAGCTAGGAGAGAAGCTGTACTCGCCCCAGGAGATCCACGAGAACTTCCAGCAGTACGGCATCATGGCGCCCGGCATGGGTGTGGACCTAAGCTTCCCCATCCAGTTCAACCACACCTTCATTTATGGAAGGCGCTGCCGACCTGCGCGCAGCCAAAGGGGCTGCCGGCGTCGTACTCGAACAAGTTTCAGCAGGCATGCTGTCAGCAAGGAGGAGAGCGCTGTTGCGCTGGCGGAGACGGTCACCGCGGCGATGAGCATCCTGTACGCGCACTCCACCTGCGAGACCAGCAGCGTAAAGTTGCTGGCGTTCTCAGCTGTTATCTGTGCGGCTGCGCAGGAGTTCAAGGGCGTGTGCACGAGCGCGGCTTCGGGTGAAGTTATCTTGCCATCGCTGCTGCTGGCGAAAACGTTGGAGCAGTGGTGGCGGGGCAACCACATCCTGTACAAGCTGAGCCGGTCGGGGTGGGTAACGAGCGTAAGCGAATACGGCGCACTGGTGAGGATAATCGCTACCTCTGAACCGCATGGAGCACAAGAATCTGCGCAAGCTGATGGCGGGCCCAGGTACGGCCGAAACGTGGCTCTACCTGTCGTGATGGCTCGCTCGAACGCCGAGATCTTGTTGTGGAAGAAGCCGCCCCAGTGGAGGCCAGGTGAAGGTTGAGCGTCGAACCCAACGGTAACCTCAAGAACGAGATCCTGACTGTCACGACGCGGGTAATACCACGCGTCTTGACCCACCGACAGAACCGTCTTGGTCTGGAAGTCGTTTGCCTTGACGTCGGGGTGCGCGTTGACCTGGGTGAGCGTCACGCCGATCTTTAGCGTCTTGTCCTGACCAGCCTGGGCGACCGTCAGGTCGAACGTGATCTTGACGTCGTCGTTGGCAGCGCGGAAAAGAGCCATGGATAACTCGCTGTCCTCGTCCGAACCCGTCGCGAACGTGATAGGGCCCCAGGCCTCTGGATGCGCGTTGCTCGGGTGGATCTTGTCGGCGTTCAGGAAGCCGTCGGGCGTGCCGTCCCACTCGCCGATGCGCCAGATGGGCTAGTGTTCATCTCGTACGAGACGTCGATGGTTCCCGAGGCGGACGCACCCTCAGCGACCGTAACGCTAGCCGTACCAACAGCCAACTGCTTCTTGTAGACGATGGCCTAGTAGGTACCGGCTTCATCTTGGGCGACGTGAATGTCTTGATACATGCGGGCACCTTGACCCAGTACTGCGCGTCAGCGTTGGAGAATACTACGACGACTTCCGAGTCGCCCAAAACATCGTTGGCGTCGGTGATCGTACCGGCCACCTCGCCACACTTGGCATCCGGAACAAAGCCCGTGAGCTCCTGGTCCTGGAAGAAGCTGAAGTCGAGGGTTGATACATCAGGGCCAGCGCCACTCGTGAGCACAAGTGCGTACGGGCCGTGGAATTCGTAGCGGTAGTCCTAGAAACGCGTGTGGTCCGAATTCATGTCGAATGACAGCTTGTTGTTGATGTCACGGAAGAACGGTCCACCGCTCGACGTTTCGTAGCCCTGCTCCGAGATCACGAGGTAGAGACCGGCAGCGGTGCTGTTGACGCCGTGGACGGCGTCGTCGACGAAGGACAAACCCGGGTAGTACTTGGAGCGGGTGGTGCCTCCCGCGTTTGTGACGACATCCGTGGCTTCAATGGCCGTTATGCCAGCCTTTGATGGTTTCCAGGATGCCCTGGTTCATCGCCGTCTTGTCCAGGCGAGCGAGGAAGCGCATCTCCGGCAGCACCAGGTCGATCGTGTGCCCACGACGTTTTTGTTGAGGCAGAAGGAGTAGGACTCCTCGATGACCATCTTCTTGCAGTTGACGTTGATGGGCTTCTTGACGTCGTTGAGGGACTGAATCACGACTTTGCCTGGCCGAGATCCGTGTTGACGTGGCTCCTGGTCATTGTAGTTGATGACCACGAAGTCGCAGGACGCCTGCCTCATGACGATCGTCAGGTCCGCGCCGGTGTTGATGATGTATTTGTCGCCGCTGGTTTGTACCCTATCGACGGCCTCATCTTGACGGTGAGGTGTTCAAGTTTAACACACGAGAGCAAAGGGTGCCGCAGGCGCGGACACCCCGTACAAGGCGGAGGGCCACATGGGCACCGATGAGGTGACGTTCATCAGCGACGCTGATGATTGATTCAGCATCCTGCAGCTGAGTTCTGGTGCGCAGCATCACGGCGAAGATCTACGGCGACACGGAAGTGCACCCTGGTATTCCTGGAACTGGTGGAGCTGTTCGCCACGACGCTGATGAATCATCAGCATCAGTGATGAGTGCAAGCACTGCTTGCCAAGCAGGAACGTGTACGTTGTGAGCTCGTGTGTGGTGCGATGCTAATACTCTTGCTCGTGCAAATTCACATCGTGTACTTGGGACCGTACAACCTAAAGCTGCGCATGCGCCCCATCAAGCGCTCAGTGCGTGGCGAGTACTGCGAGTCAGTGTTTTGCGCGACCCAGTTGAAGTTCGTAGCGTCGGCGTCTGGCTCAGTGGCTGCTGCTGCTGCTGCTGTGAGTATGTTGAACGGATCTCCTGCTCTGCCGCTTGTGGTGGTGGTGCTGCTGCTGCTGCAACTTGTAGCCTGCAAGCGGCGCTACGGTTGCTGGTGCGGCAATTGGCGCTGGCGCATTGGTGGAGAGAAGGCGAACATCTCGTCGAGCGTCGCCGCGCGGCTGGTGGCACCGACAGCAAGACGGAGAGTGCCTTCAATTCTGCTTCGACACTGACTGTGTCGGTGTCTGCACTATTAATAAACAAGGAGGAGATCGCTGTTGAGGAGACTGGGACTTCACCGCGGTGCCTGCATGGTCAGCAGCATCACGTCAATGACGTTCTCAGCTGGTATCGATGAGGCTGTGCAGGAGATCCAGGGCGTGTGCGCCATTGCAGCTTGGTTGGGGGCTATCCTGTCATCGTTGCCGGTGTTGAAGACCTTGGAGCTGTGCAGGGGCTACATCCTGTACAAGCAGAGCCGGAAAGGGACTACCGCGCTCTGGTGAACCTTATAAGCAAGAGTAAGGGTAATTGTGTACGCACCGGCATTGTATTGTAAATGAACTTACTCGTGAGAACAAGCAGCTACATCATTCGATTTCACGGCGATTAAAGTTGAAGAACGACTTTAGCTCGCCGATTGCCTTCACCGTATCATCACCCAGGCGAGCGCGGCGGGCGTTAACCCTTTAGCTACGAGCTTTGCAGTGTAGGTCCCCCTGGACATGTACCACAACCAACCACAACGCGGTTTCGGACCATTTAGACCAATGGCAGCTCTCGTCAACCCCTCAGCAAACCTGTACTTATGGATTTTGGTTTTCGTGTGACTTCCCGCTTGAGTTGTAGAATAGAAGAGAACCTGCCCGAGTCTTATATCGGTACGCACCGGCTTGTTGATTTGCTCACATATGGCTATGGTACAGGTCCGTTTGGACCTGTTGGGAGCTTCTACCTAGCCCGTACAACGTATTATAGCCAATTGTAGCCAATTATGAGCTGTCGTATAGGTCAGACTGGACCGGTACGAAGCCTCGTAGCTAAAGGGTTAAGAGCTATACCTGCTGCTGAAAATGCAACTCAAGACCGCCAAAAAATCTTGAGCCATTTGCTTAATCCGTGGATAAACGTCCCCCGTAGCTTGAAACCAGGCACACACATGCTTACTTTCTCTCATCTCACTCATGCCTTCATCCGCTGTCAGCCACCGGTCGAGCTCCTTCGCGAACGAGGAATCCTCACGCTGCATTTCCCGAATGCTGATTTCAAGCTGTCTGTCGCCTATATCATCCACAGGGGTGCCACTGGATACACTTTCACCATTCTGCTGGTTAAATCGGGTCATGAGGCCTTTAAGCTCGATGCCTCGCTTTTTTTTGCTGACGGTGGACCAGAGGCTGATTGTTGTTGAGCCAGAAATGCTTCGCGGTAGTTCTTGTTGAACTCATCTTCAACTTCGTCCTTGACTTGGGCGACATCGTCCACCAAGAGGTGGAGATGCCGCTTAGCACGCGGATCTAGCGCTAGCGCAATCCGGGCTTCTCTGGTGTTGACCTTCACCGTGGACTCATCCATCTTGGCCTTAACTGCTTCAGCAAATTTCAGCGTCTGTTCGTCTTGTTCGTTTGCTATAGTTTCTGTTGCGTGAAATTGGATCAAACTGTACGTGTAGAGCAGGATCCCAAACGTAGCTCGACTGCGAGACCCGTTATTCAGCTACGCTGCACCGCGCATGTTCTGCAGTTGGCAGTAAAAGATGGTCTCGATGAGTGCCCATTTGTTGATTCGGCGATTGGCCATTTGCGAGACATCGTGAAAAAAAATTCAGAATCAACGAAGCTGTCTGAAGCGCTTGAAGGGGTGTGCAGTGACCTGGGCGAGAACTATATAACGCCCAAGCTTGATGTGCCTACACGATGGAATAGTACGTGGACTATGATGGAGAGTCTGCTTACGTTAAAACACCCCCTGAACGAGTTGCTTTGTCGTATTCGAGGTAAGGTTTGTGGATATACGGATTTCACTATTCGTCCAAGTGATTCATTGGCCAAGGAGATTTCAGAGGAGGCGTGGACGGCTGTGGGCACCCTTTACAAGTTTCCCAGGCCCATCAAAGAAGCCACAGATATGCTATCTGCGTCGATGCACCCCAGTGGTGTTCCCGCGGGGCGATCCAAGGTCAGTCAATTGAGCGAGAACCGTTCGCGAAAGCCTATCAATATCGCGCTGCAATCATTCGTTGATCTCAGCTACCATTGTAGTGTTGTTGGTGGCATTGTCCGCTGTAATCGTCCAAATGCAGCTGAGAAGCGAGGCGTCCGTGTCTTTCACTGCGCGAATGAAGTGGTCGGCGAGTCGTTTACCGGTGTGAGGATACATCACGCGCGTAAACGCAATAATAACAGAGCGGATCGTCCAGTTCTTGTCAATAAAGTGCAATGTTACCACCATGTAGCCTCGTTTCGACGGGGATGCCCACATGTCCGTCGTGAAGCTGACACAGCGCCCAGCAACTTCACGACAAATCTCTACCCGAGCAACACTCTTCTCCACATTCCACTGATCGAGCACTTTTTTTCGGATAGTCTGCTGGCAAGGGACATTGTACTCCGGACGCAGCTCCTGGCAAAACTCCACGAACTCCTCTTGATGAACAACCGCAAAAGAATGGAAATTCACCACGATCCATTTAATCAGCTTCTCATCGCAGCTCTTAACAGCATCTGGAGTCATCACGGCGGCGGCTATGCGGGTGGTGCCTCGAGAATTGGATGGGAGGGCGCTGGGGGTACCGTAGATCTCGGCATGATAATCGATGAGGTGCTTCCGGAAGTTGCCTGTGTTACAAGAGCTCCAGATCTGCACGCCACCGGGGCACAACATGCATTTATAGGCACCAGTGCAGAGCTCTTCAACGTACTTGAAGACATCAGACGCGTTCTTTCGCTTGCGTTTCTGACCCACGGAGCTGGCGACACCAACAGAAGAGATAGATGGCCCTATAGAGGACACCGTCGAGATGCTGTCGGTGTCGATGTCCATGCTTGGTACGTGC
This sequence comes from Phytophthora pisi, assembly GCA_024679225.1. NCBI lineage: Eukaryota > Oomycota > Peronosporomycetes > Peronosporales > Peronosporaceae > Phytophthora > Phytophthora pisi. The sequence continues at coordinate 8,273 of JAIKVJ010002943.1, forward strand.
GTGACGGGCGCGAGGTCGGAAGCGCGAGTTTCCGGGCTTGGGGGGATGGAGGAATGGAGAGACAGAAGTGGCGTTTTGCGGCCGGGCAGGAGGCTACCTCCTCGAGGTCCTCGGCTCCCGCGTAGTGGTCAAGTCCATTCCTCTCCGGTTCTCTCTCTCCTAGTCGATATGCTCGTATCAAGTCGATGAGGCGAAATTAAAATACACTGAGCACGACAAAGCCATGATTGGTCCATTTTTGCCCAATAAACTTCCAGTCCAATCGGATTCGGACTGGATCCGGCTTAAATCTGGTTGCCGTGGACCGGATTCAAGTCTATTCAAAACGGATTGGCTGATCCGTTTACATTCTCTACCTGGTAGTAAGAAATCAATCACTTACTCACTCTCTCACTTACTTACTCATTCACCCACTTTCATTTTCTCACTTACTTATAGCTATTTTATAATCTAATTGTACTTACTTGCTTTCTTACTTTCTTTTAAGAATTTTAAAATATCACTCTCTTCATAATTACTGTATATATGAGCTGTTGCTCATGAATGCATGCGCATACAGGGACTGAAGCATCGATTCGGGGCGAGTAGTGAAGGGAATGGGCAGTATAGCCATCACCCGACACTTTACAATTTAACGGAATAGTTTTAATGACGAGTCGGCACGCGTCAGATTTAAGTACAGCCAACGAGTAAAACTTTCAACTTCGGTTCTTACGCTTCAAACGTACTCGACACCTTCGGGCGCTTTGTTACCACGCGTTACCTGGACAACAAAAACCGGTATTGCGCTCATTCCCCACGACGCACGACGGGTCTCGCGGCCGATTAGTTAGAGAATACGAGGAAGGCAGCAAAGGCTCTTGCAGATTCTGTATACCCACTGAGTTGAGACGATAACGACTTTTACCCTTCTTGCATTGTTGCAACGAAATTGCTAACTCCCAGTAACACATCTACCCAACTTATTGCATCGGTATAAACACGCAGGATCGATGATCGTCTCAATGTCGAGGTTATCGGCAAGTTGACTATTGCCCAAAAGGTCTTGCCTCTGGACAAGGACATGTATGACGCTGTCGGCGCGCGCTATGATGAAGCGACCCAGTACGGGCACTAGCCGTAACTTGACGTGATGGAAGCCTGCGCAGAAAGTTCAAGACTCCGCACGGTATGTGCACGCCCACGGAGTGTGCTGATATTCCAGAGCAGATCGGGCAGCCTAAGAATATCAAGCAGCTCATTGACGAGGCATCGGGCATGTTCGTGTATTGAAGATAACGAAGCCGAATGGATTCCGGATCACCGAGCTCTGCGACCTTCCTTGCGACAGCCCTTTGTGACTTTGACAAGATCGAAGTCGTGAGTCGACATGTAGTCGTCCGAGCCCCGTGTGTCTGATCCACTTGGAGCGATCCCAAAGAGCAGGACGTCTTTATCTACGTGAATATACATGTTTATGTACAAAGAACGAGTGGGGATTACAAAGAAAGTTGGATTAGACTGACCACTTGATTGCTAACAAAAACGACTCTCCCCATCATGCGTATGAGACAGTGTCATCCTACTATGCACGCGGGTACTCCGATCGGATCAGACAGGGAATACACCTAATGGCATGCCTTATTGCATCCGATATAGCAGGGTATGCAAAAGAAACGGCACGCAAACACAAAATAACACTATATACACTACATTTTACTCTGTAAGACTTTGGATGGACCTACGCGAGCTAATGGAGCCCCAACAAAAGAATAGTAGCCTAAGAAAGTGGCCAAGTAGGAGAAAATCGGGCAGGCGTCCGCTATAATTATACAGACACGGCGTTAGCCAACTACATGTAGCGGTTGTAGAGAGGGGGGCAATTGATTGCTAGCTACGTACAACGGATTTTTGTTGTCGAGGCATGCTGGGATGTAATCATAGGATTCTTCTAGCATAAACCTGCGCTTTTGCTTGATTTTTGTTCAACCCCAATAACAATGAACCCAAAGCTGCAGTATAAAGGCGTCTTAGACAACATATTCGTTTGTCTGTGTCAACCAGTTTCCCGCAGGTTATAGACATGTGCCGTACTTATGGAAGACAATATTTTTAACATGTAGTATACAGCTTTAACATGGATCAAAGTCAGGACCCGGAAAACCCCGTGAGTGCGGGGGGGGGTTGTGTTCAGTGAAATTTGGTAGTTAGTCCGAGAGGCGTTCACTCCTTTGAAGATGATTGGCGACCTCACTCGTGAGCAAGTCATTAGTCATACCTACTGAATGCACACCCTCTACTTCGGTTCCACTAATTACAGGCGTGCCGAGTGCCCCCGCTCTCGATGATCAAGGACGGCGATGCAGTATTCTCCAGTTCCACTCCTCGTGTGGATTGGGGAACAGACGTCTCAACCAGAATGATGAGGTTTACTCAGACCGCCCGGTTGCTGAAATCGGGTACCCAAATCCGAACAAAACTCGTTCAGAGACCCGAAAAGTGCCCCCCCCGCAGTTGCGGTACACATGTTCATCAGGATATAATGCACCAGGACTGTTAGACGAATTTCGCAGTACAGCACTAACATCAAAACGAAGCAAGAAAAGCTACACGCTATAATACATGTAACTGAGATATGCAGGCGACACGTTTAAGCGCGGTGTTGCCGCTGCACTTGGCGAGTTTCGGGCCGAGGTACATGCATGTTGGTCGAAATCGCTAGACTGCACATAATTACGAGACCGATGAACGATTTATACTCCGATTATGATTGAGACATCCCCGATTTATTAGTCTTCAAATCCGCTCTGAGCGATGCTTAACCGGCTAATTCAGCAGGACAAACTAATCGGTTTTCACAATACCCGTATCACCCCTGTCCTAAGCGAACGTCAATGTGCGTTCTAAGAGTTAGGGCTAGTCTCACGGCTGTATGATTAGAGTCTAAAATTTAGTAATTAGGCAAATTCATCTGACTCGAAATATGCACTAGGCAAGAGTTCCTGATTGATTGTCTGCATCAATCGTTTGGTTATATCCATTTACTCGTGCCCGAGCTTCCTGGTATACCTTCTGGTGCGTTGGTGCGAAGAATAACGTGTCTTTCGGTCAATAGGCTCGCCATCCGTCTATGATTAGCGTGGTTGGCGCAGCGATTAATAACCAACCATATGCCGATAATATGACTCTGTCATTGGACAATACAGAAATTCGCTTAGGAGAAAACTTCGCTTAGGACAGGGGTGATGCGGTACCACCTCTCGTGCGAAATATTTGCTTTTTTTTAAAGTCGAGCATAAACACACTTTTAGCGGAAAAGTTCTGCTGACACCGGAAAGTTGTAGACTGTAAGTGTGTTTTCCGGTGTAACTAAGTGTGGGATAAGAACTACGCTCTGAGACACTTAGCTGTAAGATGCCGTCCAGGATGGGCCTTCTCAAATTTCCAAATTCTGAATTCGTGGCGCCATCCATTCCTCAAAGTGGCGAAGCAACATGGTAAGGCAATTGGTGCGGCTGCGAGGCAAATAACGGGGCTGACTTATGGTCTATGACAGAGCGAGCTTAGCGAAGGAGGCACGGACGAAGACCGCTAGCAAGGAGACATGCTGCTTGAAGGCCGCGACCGTCTGGCGGAAGAATCGTAGTGGGCAGCGGGGCATGAGCAGCGGTGAATCTGAGAGGTTGTAGCGGGAGACATAAGCCGCTGCCTTTGATCTGGCCCACGAAGCCACGAGTGCAGAAGCCGTAAAGGCGTTTGTGAAGCTAAAGCGAGCCGAGTATGCAGCTAAGCATGCTCCGTTGGTGGCGCCGACGGGTGCCGGCATGGTGATGCGGCCACCTGAAAAACGAGGCATGGCGTGCCGGCCCGAGCGCTTCGCAGATCTGGTAGCAGATCTTCAAGTGCAGTAGACAGCGAGTTTGCGTCGGAAGTCACTGGAGAACGCTCTGACCCGGACACAGACGCTGCCAGGCAGCTTTTTGGGCTAAGCGACTCGACCGGCGAAGCTTCGGACGCTGAAGAGTCCACTGCGGATGGGATTCACGAGGAAGGCACACGGACGCCTGACGTAAACGCATGTACTGGGGTTCTGCTCGGATTTCCGTCTCGGTGGTGGTCGTGGAAAAGATTTCATAACGCGCTTAAGCCATTTTCCGCTCAGACCAAGCAGCGTTTTGTTGTTCGGTCCTCACAAACTGTACCCAAGCGAAATAGACAGATGAGTAGCAAGGATGGCCACTACCCTCGCAGTTGGAAACACTACTAAGAGATTCGACTGAGGTCAATCCGTGTCACTTGGAGATGTATAGTAGAATACTTGTTGAATGTCTACGAGTAGCGAGTGACGGTTGAAGGCATTGACTGCGAGAGACACTAGCTTGTGACTCGAGGGTTACGAGCGACAGCATGCGTGCTGTGCTCTCATGGCTGCGGCCATAGTAGTCAGATAGAGTCTACGGGGGGGGGTTACCGCTTGAGAAGCTTTCCCCTACAACAACACTTAAACAACAAGAATCACAACCAATTTTACACTGAAGTACACACTTTCATTCCTGTACTCGACTAGCCCTTCGCATACAACTACTTCGCGTAACTCAACACAACTCATCCACATCGGCAAAGTGCTCAGAGTTGCGGCAGCGATTTTCTTATCTCCAAGACCCTGATCTGTACACACGGAAACAAGCCGCGATCACGCAGTAGTGGTGTCCGACAGCATCGCACCGTTCGTTGCACTGGTTGTACAGCCAAAGTGCACGCCTTACTGGCGAGGTTAGGCATACTACATCCATGTTCGTTCCAGTGGTTGCCATAACCACAACGTGGACGGAAATGTATGGAACTACTATGCTGAGAACCGGACAATTCATGATCCAGCGATTCTCGCCACAATGTCCGACATGGCTTCGGCTGGGGCCACGCCAAAGGGGATACTTGCATGGCTTCGGAAGAAGACAGGTATGTAATGGTACAGGCTGATGCACCACTATTGTGATTTACTAACGTTTTTTGTGTGTGTATATGTAGAGAAGAAGACTAAGCTCAAGGACATGCACAACATGCTCTAGGACCTGAAGAAAGCTGACAAACGGAATATGTCGGACGTGGAGCGAACGGAAAGTATTCTGGAAGAGTTCACAAGTGAGCATGAAGGCAACACGGCGCAGATATTTGTCGACAAGGCGAGAGGCGTGGATGTAGCTGTGACGCTTCAATCCGCCGGGATGAAGCGATTATTTGCAGCATTTCCTGAAGTTCTGATGGTGGATAGTACCCATGACACCAACTGCAATGGCTACAAGCTTTTTAGCTTTATTGTGCATGACTGCTTTGGAAAGGTAAACGAATAAGGATATCGCTCCTGTTACAATGTGTGATGTCTAAGTGTGTTTTGTTGTGACTGTGCTTAGGGACAACGCCTTTAAAGCCTGCAACCCACAGTTTAACGAAGTGAAAGTGGTGATGACCGACAAAGCGCTCCACGAGAAGGACATCCTGGCGGAAGTATTCACGAGAGCGAGGCAGCTGCTTTGCCAGTTCCACGTGCAGCAGTGGTTCTCGAAGCAGGTGACCAGATTGGTGAGGGGCTCTCCAGAGGAGAAGGCAATCATTGAGGCTTCAATGGCCCAACTCATCGATTCCACGAGCGGGAGGGAGTACGACAGTCAGAAAGCACTGCTTCTTGACTTACTTGGCGGCAATAAACAGCACAAGCTGTACCAATTGTTTGTGAAGAACTGGGATAACACGCAAGACGAGTGGGTTGCGTATCGACGAGGAAACATCCCACATCTCAGAAACAACACGAACAATAGACTCGAATCAAAGCGGGGCAAACTCAAATAGCTAATTATGTCAGACTACCCCATGGACGAGCTGGTATCGACGCTGATCATGATCCAAGAATGGGCAGAAGATGAGTACGTCGAAGAGTACAACAAACCTGGGTCTAGACCCCCTTTTGCAGAGCACCACGAGCTGGCTTCACTTGGAGCCGCTGTCAGTCCATTTGCCTTCGATCTCGTGGCGGGCCAATTCAAGTAGGCTTTGTCCGGTGATGGAAACTATGTGATTGAGGGTGCTGGCGAAGATGCCAAGTTGCTGAGCCTCCGGTCTGGCCAAGTGCACACGTTGAACACGAAGGTAAGGCTCCATGTCATAACGCTTTCCGATGTCGCGCAGTGTGTGCTTTCCGGTGTTACGCAGTGTAACGAGCTAACGATGTACGTGTTGTGTCTGGTGCAGACTGCCACTGCACGTTTGCTCAAACGTTGTTGCTATCGTGTCGACATGCTATGTTTTATCGAAAGACAAACGGAAATGAGAGTGTGCTACCTCCGTTTTCATTGTTGTGTCCGCTATGGCTAAGAGCTCATCCATTGAACAACATCCGCGAGGGGCCAGTCTATACTGGAGAATTTAAGTACCACAGCATCGACAGCGCTGAGAGCGTTGCCCCGGTCGTTGCACCCGTGAAAAAGGACGCGAAGTACTCCCAAGCCAAGCAACTGACTGACGAGCTGCTCTCCTTGCTACCAAACCAGCCCGCACCAACGTTTCAAGCAGCGATGCGATGGCTTAGAGGCTTTACAAAGTCTGTACACGATGGTGAATTGGAGAATTTCGCTGGCTTCGTACCTGATGCTGCTGCCCTTGACAAAGTGCCGCCGTCAGCTTCCGTAGCAATCGCAGCACCGACGCAAATAGTGGTACCCGTTTCGGAAGACATGGATCTCGACGAAAAAGCCCCGGCGACTGCCGTATTACAGTCAAATGATAACATCACCGCCCGCAAACCTTCCGACTACGCATTTACGAAGCCAGTGAAAAACAAGAAGATGTCTAAGAAAGCCCACAGCAAGATCGCTCGCCTACAACGCAAGATGGGATTTAGCAATTTAGCAAACTTGTGCGAGGGTGGCGTACCCTCCTCGACGCCGTCAGCCTCCGACATCGACAACCTTCTATCTACGAACTATTCCTACCATTCCGTAGCGCCGGCATTGGAGAAGTATGACATTCCAGCGTGCGACGTAGCCGAAGATGCAGGCCTTCGACTGCTTCGCGAAGGGGAAGAGCTCACTCTCGACCGACGATTTGACTAAACGTCTCCCTGCAGACAAAATTACCTACGCGCTTACTATTCTACCTCTACGTGGGGCAGATAAGTACGTGGCTACCTGGAAGGAGTTCGGAGCCACCACTCGTGAGCAGCTCTTGTTCTTAGAGCGGTACGTAGGTGCTAAGAACCAGCTTAGCACTGTGGATCATACAGCAGAATGGGTAGAAGATGTGAGTTGGACTCCTGCCGACATCGAAGCTGTGCGAGTAATGTTCTGGGCACCACTGCAAGAAAAACGGGTACACTTTGATGTATTTAACTTACAGATACCGGAATTGCTACAGCGTCTAACACCGGAAAAATGTTTGTGCATGTGCTGCAGGAAATCATGCAACAAAAAATTCGGGACTTGCCTCTTCAACTGTCAGTTATCGGGGGTGAAGCAATCGACGGCCACAGCCTGCTAAGCTTCCGACGCAGCCAGTGGCTAAGTACGACAGCGATTTTGGTCGTGATGAAAGCTCTAGCGCTGAAGTATCATGACGTGGGCGTTGCAAGTCCCTCCTTCTTGGAAGCGAAGGCACCCGATCGCAAGCGAGTGGTTGCGAATGCATACAAGGCCTTTTCTCCCGTCAAGGGCGACATTATTGGAGCGTTGAACTTTGGCTCGGCACATTGGGCCGCCTTCCACATTAATGTGAAGTCGAGACAGTGCCGGCTTTTTGATCCCCAACAAGGCGCCAAAAATTACGTCAAGCTAAAGAAAAGCTTGAGCGAAGTGGTGGAGCCGCTGCTACCGATGGACACAAAGCTCATGTACTTCAAGTACGTTTCGTGTGTGCAACAAGACTCCGATAATTGCGGGATATGATGTCTTGTTATGCTGGAGCTCACTCTAGCAAAGGAAAAATGGCACAAGGGGTTATACAAACTAGCGCCGTACCTACGCCTGCGCTATCTGAACCTGAGCTTAGATTACATCAACGATCGACGTCTCGAGGGGAGCTAGAGCGCATGCTGGTGGACTGAAGTAGCTAACGATGGACTGAATTTTGCTACTTATGGACTCAATTGCTTTACTATGGACTGAATTCACTGATTGCGGGCTGTGACTACATTGATTGGTGGCTGCATGATGCACGGCGAGCTGCTACGATAGCCGAAGTGGCTGCGTTTGCGGACTGCTTAAAGCTACATGTATCTAAGTACTACAGCAGTAGAAGATAACAAGATGAGAACTACAGTACATGTACAGCCGCTTCGGATCTCTAAATTTAGAGTTTTCATTACATTCCTTCTTGTGATAAAATGGTCATGTGTTAGCGAGGTCATGATAAAAATCATGATCTGTTGAAGTCTCCCTCCGCTGTTTTTTTTCGGCATCAGTAGCAAGAGCCCTTTTTTGCTGAACCACAGAGGATGGGCAACGACGACTCAATGAAGGGGTCAAATAGAATACAATAGGGGTTCTCACGGTTGGTAGGTTTGCAGGTTGCAGGTAAAACTGACCAATCAGAAGCAATATCTATTGGATGAAATTGTGCTGACGGATGATTGGTTAAGTGGGGAGTACTTGCGGTGGCACTGGCA
>JAIKVJ010002944.1:0-16517 GCA_024679225.1 Phytophthora pisi
ATGCCTTCTATTAAGTATGTCCTTAATACGAGGTATGTACCACATTACGATATAAAAGTAATGTCTATTTTGAGGACATATGCCTTTTATGCGGGGTAAGACGGTAGGCGGGTGAAGCTGTACATGTAATAGCCGGACAAATAGGACGGCGTGCACACTCTATATACATAATACCGTAGCTACAGCACATACAGTTTTCAATCATCTCCAGCACCTAATATGTGGTAGTATTAAAATACCACATACAGTTTTCAATCAGAAGTAATTACGCTAAAGCAGAGTAATCATTTACATACAGCACCCGGGCATTTTATTTTTTAAAAAATAAAATAGCAAAAATCATTCTACTTCAATAATTAATTCATGACATCACCAATGTGAAACAATTTCTATCATACTGTGTACAAGGTCAATCCCAACCGTTCGAAAAGTAAAAAAAAATGTTTGATACCGCATCGCCGAAGTCATAGTTCCTACCTGATCTACAAGGGGGTTGTGGCTATAAGGGGCCCCTTAAGTATACTTTGTCTTGTGATTGCTGATAGTAAAAGCGATTATGATTGGCTAATAGCAAGTGCGCTTTATGATAAATGTGCGAACAATGACTTCGGCGATGCGGTACATGTATGTTTTACTTACTGTTAGGTAGGTGTTGTTGCGGAGTGCCAGGAAAATCTGGCACAGAGCCTCACCTTGTACCAAACTTTTTGTCGAGTTTGTCATGAAATACTCGCCGAAAGCTGCAACTTCTGCAGCTTCAAGACCAGCGTCGCGCTCGACTGCAGCATACTGGCACACAACTTGTCGTGCGCGGCATCGAGCAGTGGCTTCTCCAATAAAGCGGCGTTGAGATCACTGGACAACGCCTTCAGCCCCCGAAGCCGCTCATTTTGGTGCAGATTTCCCGCCACGAGCAATTCTCTCAGCTTTCCTTGCAATCGTGCCACAATCAGGTCGCTCTGCACCATGCGGTTGTACACTGCGGCCAACTCAGCGTGCGATACCACGAGTGAGTTTGGGCAATCGCTTCGAGCCAGCAGTTGATCCAATTGCTCCTTGTGGTCTCTCCATTCGTGGACGAGCACTGCAGCCAGCGCAGAGTCGCGTCGCTGTCTCTCGATCTCAATCAACATCTTCATCTCCTCGATTTCTTGCCTGCACCGCGTTGCTTCTGCTTCGTCGTAGGCCGCCATCTCTTTCGCATACGCCTCAAAGTCCACCGTCGCCCTTTCATTCACCACGATACACTCCACTACGCGCATGTACTCCTCGGCGAGGCGCTGCTTAGTCGAGTCCACGGTGACGCGTTTGGCCCTCGCCAGAATCTGCGTCGTGTTGAGAATTTCCTGTCGAAGTTGCTGTTGGTTCATCGCAGCGGAGAAAATGTCGTTGATTTCCGGGTTTGCCGGTCGATTGAGAGCTTCAACCGGAGCAAGTTGGCGAACGGTTGCTTGAGTTTCGCTAGCTTTGTTCGTTTCCACTGATGTTTGACCTTCGTCCACGGAAGATGTAGGGAGATCTGGGCTTTGGTCTGTAGAAGAAGCATTGCCTGAGGTGCTGAGGCCACCCGTGGCTTTGCTGGCAGAAACCTCGACCCCTGCTTCAGATGTCGGGTCGAGCGAAGAAGCCGTGCGTGATAGCAAGGAAACCGCATCTCGTGCTGGTGGAGTTCCACCACCCAAGTCACGAACTCGCTTCTCAGAACTGCGACTAGAGTCTTGGTCCGGGGATGACGACGAGACACGCGCACGCTTCCGCGACCGATTGCTGTCACAGCGATCGGAATCTCTTGACTTTCTTCGACGAGACTCCCTTGAAGTGCCCCTCGTCCTGCTTCCGCTCTCCCTGAAATTCCTTTTATCACGGCTCCTGCTCGTGCTTCTGCCTCAACTACGCGAGCGGAAGCGTGGACGCAGCTGCTTGTTCGATGTCGGGGAGAAATATCCACACTGCACCCTCGCGACGTGCTCCCTGGCCCTTGTATATGCAAAGGCTTGACGATAACGACGCTCCTCCTCGGGGTCGTCCTGCAGCTCGGCTAGAGTGACTTCCTTGGATTCAAGCCACCGCTCGAAGTTCTGCTCGAAATATCGCCTCGGTTCGTTCGGTCTCAGCACCACAGCGATTGGCTTGAGCTTCTTCCCGGCTCGGAGCGGCCCATTGGGCCCGAAGCGCTCCACCGACCGGAAGAATGCGTCCGGAGACATCTCCTCCATCTCCAGCAGCTCCTCCCGACTACGAGCTCTGTGACTTCTCGTGGCAGTACTTACACTCTTGCGTCGCAGCTCCCACGCCCTCGAGTCTGCAAAGTCCAGACGGAATCGACGCTCCACCTCCGGCCTCGAGTGCGACGAGTCAAGCTCCACATCTCTTCTTCGCAGCCAGTCCTTGAACGCGTCTTCGTATTGGTGGGTGGTTTCCCCTCGCTTTAGAAGCACTGGAATCCACGGAAGGGCCGAGTCGCGCCCCTTGTCTCGCGCGAGTTGGGCTTCCTGCGCTAGGAACTGGTTCAGCGTCATAACTCGGGTCGCTAGCAAGTCCCAACGACGGTCGAGGGATTTCGTGTGGGGTGGCGGCTGGAGACACCTCATTGCGCTGGAAGGAGGCAAATTGAGGAATGGCAGGGGTCAAGGCGGGAATTCTTCTCAACTTCGACATGTAATGACAAATTACGCTGGAGCATTTTTTCTTTTCGTTGAGCTTGAGAAACACAGCTAGATAGATGACCTCGCTATGGGATATTTCACAGGCTTGTCCCCACATTCGCGATCACGTTGCTATGATATTGACGTGTTGATTGCAGAATTGTTTTTTTACGTACGTAGTATTCTATTTTTTTAGTGAGGTCATTTCATTGTAACTTCAAGCTAAAATTATGACTCAGCTCGCGTAATGAGCCACGATACGGCGGTCGGACATTTCCCAACAGACTTACAACCAGTTTGCCCCACGTTTGTGGAACTAAATGCCGTCTATTTGCTCTACTCACAAAGGGATCTCGCTGAAGATTCTAATCCGCTAGTTTCGTACGCGGCACTGGTGTCTGCTTTCTTACAAGAAAGTGGTGTCGACCCACCACTGGGTCTTGTAGTTCGCGCCTAGAATGTCCGTGATAGGCACAGGCTTCGAGAGTCTCCCACTGAAGCCCACACGCTTGTTGACAGCAGCACCAGCGCCGCGATTGTTGTATTCCTTCAAGAACACATTTGCGACGTTGTTGTCGCCGTTCCACTTCTGCCAGCCTTCAGGGTTGATGACGTTGCTGAGGTCGCTGTTCTGCCACACTGCGCGCGAGTAGGACTTCCAGGGGCGACCAAGGTAGGCCGTTCCAACGCCACCAGTGCCAGTCACCCGTGCGTTGTTGAAGACGAACTCGGACGGGTTGGTAGCGGAGTCACGTCCATTAGCAGCGATGCAGCCCTTGCCGATGGACATAATATCGCATGATTCGAACCACGCCTTGGCGTACTGGCCAAACACGAAGTCGACAGCGCCGCTGATGTACGACCTGGCGTAAAGGTTCGGGCCCTTGTTGGCGTAAAGCGTGTCCTGGTATCCCGTGAAGTTGCACGCGTAGAAGCCGTAGTTGGCGCCGTCAGCCTTGGCGGCAATGGCCTGGCCGACGTTGCCGGCCGTGTTGGCCACGTTAAGGTTGTACACCTTGACGTTGTCGGACTTGAGGAGAAGAGTCGTGGTCAGGTCGTTGCGGTTCTTCTTGATCGACGCGGGGATGTTCTTCTGAGCCATAGCGTGGGTGATCGTCACTTGGTTGGCAGCGTATGACTTGGTGTCACATGTGTAGCCTTGAAGAACCAACGGGCCATTGAGCTTCGGCACGCTCACTTGCTCATGGTATACACCGGGGAACACGAAGAGGGTTTGCTGCGCCGTTGTACCGGTAAGCTTTGAGACGCCTTGCGACAAGGTCCGGAAGCTGCCAGAGTGAGCACCCGAGGCGTCGACGACGATAGCCCCTGGTGGAGGAGTGACACGGGCGTTGGATCCGCTGCATGCACCGTTGACGGTGACAGCGAGTCCGAATAGAGCGACGAGTGGAGCCAAGAGCTGCATGGTCTGTTGAGGTGGTTAGGGAGAAGGAAATCTCAAAGTGAGCGAAGGACTGCTAGCAAAATCTATCAAACGTATCCGCACAGCAGTTCGACAACCGAAATACATGTATACAGCACTGTAATCGGTTGAATTCTAGACCAACCATGCGGATATTCGTTTGCACGTGAAGCTGTAAATGAGGCAAAAATCATCGCGTTGTACGAGCGTTTGTAGCGACAAAACATGCTTTGCGTGACAGAAGTACATCATTACGCTGTTCGAATGTGGGTAGATCCGTATTGTAAACTTGTTAAAACAAAATCTTCACTCAAACTCAAATTCCCTAAGAGAAAAGTTCAGTGGATCTCAAAAGCCCATGAGAATTCTGCAGAGGCAAGAGCATATAGTCACGACCAACCACCTGCAAGTCTCGGTACTCCGATGCGAGACGGTTAAAGCTCTTTTTCGCAACACTCGTTTGCAGAGTTGAAATCAATCCGTACCATAATCGTCCGAGCGTCAAATGCAAAATTTTCCGGATCCTTCTACGTAGCGCGGTCGGACAATCCACAGGCGTGGTAGTAGAACGGAAGGACGGGGAGTCTTCATACAGAACAGTACCCGCTGCAATTCTAAGAACCAAGTAGTCACGAGCCAACAGCAAAGGTCTGCATGTACACGCCATACGCTTTGTTCAAACAGGCACTGCATGTACACAACAAAAGTAGCTAAATAAAAACCACAGTAAAATGAGTAGGACTCGGCACATTGGTGCTGAGATTGAATCAGTAGTAGGCGGGAACAACCTTGAATTTTACACGCTTACACGGTTTGAAATTTAGTTTTGTCTCTGGAAAGTAAGTAGTGCAACATCCTGCAAGCTACCTTGGCAGTACACTCCTGCGTTCGTTCTTCTCGCCAACCAACTTCTTGTACTTCAACCCAAAGTTTCGTGCTGTGCTTACTCGGCTTTACACTCCGTCTTAACCGTACCAGCAGCGCGCTTGGTACCTAGAACGTGACCTTGTCCGGTCGATTCATTTGCATTAACCCGTGAGCGCTTCTGCTTCCGAACGGCTTCGTCGTCACTGTACTCCCGCGGCGCGCTCGTCCTGCGCTTCGAATACGGACGCTCTCTTGACGAGCTTCTCTAGGTGCGGTCGCTCCTGCTTTCGCACGTTGTTGTACTCTGGCGGCTTCTACTACGTGAGCGCCGGTGGACTGGAAACTTCGGATTGGCAGCACGAGTGTACGCAACGCACTGCCGATACCGCCGCTCCTCTTCCGGGTCGTCTTGCAGCATGTCCAGCGTCACTTTCTTCTTGGCCAACCACCTCTTAAAATTCACCTCGTAGAACTCCGGCGACTCACAGGGATCCAACACAATAGGAATGGGTCTCAATCCCTCCCCGACCATCATTCGTCCATTGGGACCCTCCATTTCATCAGCTCGATGGAGCTCTACAGACACCACGCTTGTTCTCAGTAGCCCTCTCCTGCTACGAACGCCCTGGTAATGGTAACGTTTGCGAGCGCGACTTGAATTCATGGTAGTAGCTGCTGACATTGACCGCGTAGGCGAAGCTAGTCGCTCCACCATCTTCCGCCGCCGCAGCTCCTTGATTCTCGAGTCTGCGAAGTCCAGGCGGAAGAGCCTCTCGACTTCCGGGTCGCCCTCTAAAGTCTCCAAAGTGATGTCCCGCTTGAATAACCAGAGCTCAAAACTCTGCTCGTACAGCTTCACAGTCTCTCGAGGGACGAGAAGTACAGGGATCAGAGCTCGCAATCAGCGAAACTCGGGTACCCGCACCCACCCGGCGGGTAAAATTGGTACCCGTACCCGAACCCACCTGACGGTGGATCCCCGCCCGAGATAAAATATACTCTGGACGGTGCTGCATTCTATCAACGGTCAAAGCGAAGTATATGAAAGAAGGGGTGATGTGATGACGATGATGATACATGTATTACGTTTGGCGCGGCGGCCATGTCTATTATGAAAATAAAGCTCGTTCACCCGTGAATTCTGGTTGCGTGTCCATTAAATCAGACCCGCATTATTGGACCTCACCTTTAGCTTCTTCGTGTGCCTTATCAACCGTAGAGACTTATTGTCGCGTATTGGGGAGGTTATCGGTCTCCATGCTTGGATGTTGGGTCAGGCGTCGTCAAATACACATTATAGTCGGGATGCGAAACCTTCCACTTATTTTTAAAAAAAAACTCTCGGGTACCCGAGCTTCACCCGGAGATTGTTTCGGGTACCCGCACCCTACGTGTACCCGGTTCGGGTGGGTAATTTACCCGGTTCGGGTACCCGATTGCGAGCTCTGACAGGGATCGGTCTTGATGCAGAACGATCAACTCCTTCCAGCGCCATTTGCTCTTCTTCAAGTGTGTATTCTTCGAGTGTCATGGTCCTAGTCGCTAGCAAATTCTTACGCCGCTCCTGACAGTACCGTGTGGACGGAGTCATCGGGTCGCTCGTTGCAGGGGGAGACTTTGGGTGTGCGAACTGGGACGAGGGGCTACGGAAGTTCTTCTCAACTGTGGCAGCTGTCCAGTAACTGGATGACTTGAGTGCGGATCGCTTCGTTCGACTGCAGCATCTTGACGCAGAGCACTCGGCGTTGGTCTTGAACCCTCGACATCAGCACAAACTTGGCTGACAATGCGGTTGATATCCCCTGGAGCTCTTCAAATTGAGAAGTCCGCTCTGTGTCATTGAAGTCGACGCCCTTGAACCAGCTGAGCCGATTTCTCAGCTTCACTTGCAGCGCTTGCATCTCGGTTCTGACCTGCTTGGTGTTTTCGTAAACTGCTGCCAACTTATGGTGCATGTTGCCTTCTTCCTCGGTGAATTCTGGCTGATCGAAGGCTTGGTAGAGCTCGTATTGCCTCCCTCGCCACTCATGAGCAACTACAGCGGCTAACGCAGCATCTCGTCGCCCCTCTTCGACGCTTATCTCGTTTCTCACCTCGGACACTTTGGCTGGATTGCGCTCGCTATCGAAAGCTTGGAATTGTGTCTTCATCTGCAAAATATTCTCGTTCAAACGGGTATACGCCTGGACTAGTCGCTCCTGAGCCGCATCCGTCACTAGCCGCATCGCTTTCGACATCAACTCGGTTGCAGTCTTGACGATGTTCGCGTTGCGCGCGGGCTGGCCCACCGCCTCATTCTTGATCGCGATGCTGCTAGTATCACCGCCACTTGATAAGCTAGCAGAATTCTTCTCCTTCACCCGACCACATTTCTCGCTCGCCTCACTCTTTTCAGCTGCTCGTGTTTCTTTTTCTTGTCGGAGGCTCCGCAATTCTTGGTTCATCTCTGCTAGCTGAGCCTGCAGCCGACCTTCCATCTCCGCTATCTGCCGAGCCAAGTCGCAAGAACACGGTGGCTGGGGGGTTTCGCTATGCTCAGATTCTTCGACTCGCAGCTCGTCGTTAGCTGTCACCCTCCGGCGCTTGCGCCCTGAAGACCCCGCAGAAGCGTAGCTCTGCACTCGAGAGTACACAAAGCATTGACGGAGTCTTCGCTCCTCCTCAGGGTCGCTCTGCAGCATCGAGAGTGTCAGCTCCTGCTGCCCCAGCCATTCAAGGAAGCTCCACTCGTAGTCGTCGGCAGATTCGTCGGGTCGGAGCACCACCGCGATGGGACTCAAGCTCTCGCGCGGATGCACGAGGCCGTTGGGACCGTAGGCTTGTGTTGCGCGAACAAACTCTTCTGCTGACATCACCCGCGTGGCGAGCAGCTCGTCCCGACTGCGGAGACCTTCGTACGTAGGCATGACCGCTGGATTTATGACCCGTCAATCCTGAGGACCCTCACGACTTTTGTCGGACAATGTGACCGTACGACAACCCGGCCATCAAGCTTTTCACAACTCTGGTAGTTTTCTGACTTTCACCTTCACGAAGGTAAGACTGCTCTCAAAAATACCCCGCTGCATTTGTTCATGCTGAGTCTTGAATCTTTCGTAAAACTACTCGATTCTCCTCCCGAACTTACTTCGCGAGTTGCTCAACCTCCAGACTCGCGAGGACGAAGGCTCCCTCGCCCAGTGCGTGGTTCTGCAGGGTGGGTCGGCCGATGTAGTAGTCGTACGTGGCTGTCGAGTTGAGGCTGCACACGATCACGGTGCCGTTCCAGCCGAGCGTGCCGTTGCCGTAGTCGAGCAGGAAGGCGCCGCTCTTCACCGTGTAGTCGTACGCCTTCATGGCGGCGGCCTTCAGTCCGTGGGCGTCCTTGAGGAGACCGAGACGCAGACCCTTGAGGATGGAGAAGGTGTAGAGCATCGTGGACGAGCTCTCGAGGAAGTTGCCCTTCTGGCCGCCGAGCGTCGGGAGCTGCCACCACACGCCCGTCTTCTTGTCCGCGTATCGGACGATGCTGTTGCACAGCACGGAGGTCTGACGCTGGATCTCAGCGGCCAGCGCCTTACAGGACGCATGGGCTCCACCGTTGCAGTTTCCGATCTTCTCCCACGCGTTGACAAGACCAGCGAGGTACCAGCCCAGCGACCGACCCCAGACGTAGGGACTGGCACCCGTGGCCTTGTTGGCCCACACAGCCTTCTTCTGGGCGTCGTAGCCGTGCACGACCAAGCCCGTGGACTTGTTGTACGTGTTGGAGTAGAGCAGCTTGATCTGCAGCAGCATATCGTCATACGTCCAGCCCGGAGCGGCAGCCATGTAGGGCAGGAAGGAGACCGCGCCGTCGAGGTACGACCAGTACGGGTAGACGTAGTACCAGAAGCCATTGTACTGGTTGCGGTTCTGCAGGGTCAGCGACGTGTTGAGCAGCGTCAAAGTGTCCGTCTCGGCCGCGGTGAGGGACCCCTCGGTCGACTTGATGTTCAGCAGGGCCTGGCCGATCGTGAACCGGTCCAGAGGCATCTTCGCAGCGGACGCGGGGTCCTTGAAGGACGGCGAGATGGACGTCACGATCGAGTCCGCGTACGTCGTGAACTTGGAGACGCGGTCCGAGTCGCCGCCGTCCTTGCCGTGCGTGTTGAGCCACGACTGGATGGCGAGCGTCAGGACGCCTGACTCGAGCGTGCTCGTCACGGCGCCGGAGGAGACCACGCCCTGCTTGCGGCTGATCACGCTCTCGATCATGCGGGTCGAGTACGGCAAGTCACCCGCGGCGGACGTGGCGGCGGCGACGGCGGCGGCGATGAACGGCAGGGCCAGGAACTTCCTCATGGTGGCAGTCGGTTGTGAGGAGGCGAATTCACTTGTAAGCGAGTGATTCAAGCAGTAGAATCCTAGACTACGACTTCCGTGGTTACTGGGACACGTACCCAGGCGTCGTACTCTTGTAGGAAGGCGCACGAGATGTGTTGCCAATCACCAAGTGGCATCCATCCAGCTCCGTACAGCGCGTGTATCGCGTTCCTCGGCGAAGCAGCATGTTGTATAGCTTAAAAGCTTAGGCGGTGAATTGCGCCGTCTAAAGTACAGTAGTTATCCGCTCCATGTTCGTGTTTAGCATTTAATGCCTTTGGCTGGCAGGTTTCCGAGCTGTCCTGGACACTTGTTGCTCTTGTTTAACGTTGAGGTTTGCAGCGCCTGGCAGATTACACTTTGAAGCGCACTCGGGGTCATACCGGTACATAAGAAAGGGCGAATTGGACACCTGGCTCAGCGCCAGCAAACCGATGGTCAACGATGCCAAGGTGCACGAACCTGCTCAGGCTGCACAGAAACCTCGTGCAATCCCGGCAATACAGTACCGGGATTGCAGGAGGGCCGATATGCCGTGGTTCACAAACAAATCGTTCTGTTGGCTACAGCCTGCAGTCCTCAGTCCTAAAACTGCAGAATCTCTCGACAAATCGAGTTGATCGTCAACAAAATAAAAAATACGAAGTTTATTGCATTTGTTTTCAACGTTAGAGCAACCCTTGTCCGTACATTTGCAGAGCACTCGTCCAAAAACATACCCCGCTGCTGTGAAGTTGGCATCCCATGGATATGAGTTGGACACCTTTCAACTAAAGTGGGTATTGTGGGTTCCACTCAAAATTGGAGTGGTCGATTGGTTCAATCAACCGCCCCCGAATCGCCCCGGTACTATGCTAGGCTATTTTAGGTGCTGAATCCGTACTTATACAGAATGAAAAGGTATGTCGGCGTTTCATAGCCTTTTGTGGTGGGAGTCGATTGGAAGAACCGGCCCAAAAGTCCAAATTTGGCCGGAATTCACAATATCATGGGAGACTTTCAACGCCACTTTCCTAATGAAAGTTGCCAGGGACTTACGAAAACAAACATCGATGAAAACTTACATTTCCAGCAAAAATATTGGCTGAAAGCCTGGTCGAAAACCTGCTTCATATTCATTGATTGACGTTGTCACCACTCCACGACATGGGCAAGACCAGTGAGAGCATGGAACTGGGTCACTGATCATGGCTTGAGTTGGTCCTACCTTTGGGGTTCAATACCGGTCTCTACCGTACATGATTGAAACGAGATAGAACTTATACGCCAGCATAGTTTCACCATGACTTACTATCAGCACGCGCTTCTGGAAGCTATTCTACCTGCCCTTGATGCTGTCGCTGAGTCGCAGATATGCGGGGCCTGTTTACCTTGACGAAATATGGACACTCCGCATATCATATGAGCGGATTGTGTTCACACTGATCAGTCATACCACGTTTGTCGACCATGTGTATGGCGGGCGCATTTCAATGCAGTGGGTGCAGTCATAACACTACTGCTAAGATTAACCCTTTCGTTATCGCCATACATTTCTGTTTGAAGAGACACCATACAAACTTCAAGTTTTGAGCGCTAAAAGGGTACTTGAAGTACCCTTCTAGCTTATAAGATGATGTGAATATATAAAAAGAGATAGGTTCTATTCGCCCTTTCGATAAAAACATACATCAGGTAGATTGGCGGATAAGACGCAAAAATAGCAGTATGACCAGTACCGTGGGGATCCTACCGGAACAATTGCAGCATGAGCAGTACGAAGCCTTGCATGTTCACGGCACTGTGTAGGGTGTATTCGCGCGCCGTGCTGCGCGTACCTGCTTGAGGTGGTCGAGGTGTGCATCCTGCTGTACTGGGGCTGGACGGACGAGTACGACGTGGAGCTGCTCAAGCCGCTGCAGCGCGTGGTGGACCGCATCGACCTGGTGCTGGTCTCGCACTTGGACCTGGCGCGCATGGGGGCGCTGCTCAACGCCATGGCAAGCTGGGGCTTAACGCGCCCGTCTACGGCATGCGGCCGATGCACCGCATGGATGGCGTCTTCCAGGCAAAGACCAAGCTCGACAGCGACTTCTCGCTCTTCTCGCCGGACGACTTGGACGTCGTCTTCGAGCACTTCATGCAGCTCAAGTACTTGGACAAGTTCACGCTCACGAGCGGTGGCGAGGGAATCGTCATAACGCCCAATGTTTCTGGCCACCTCATTGGCGGCGCGCTCTGAAGGGTCATGAAGGAGACGGTAAGACGGGAGGTAGCATACTTTTTGCCTTTGGACGTGGACTGACGGGTGTGTTTGATGTAGGACGACATTATATACCGATGGAATACAACCACCGCTCAGAGCACGTGCTGCAGAATACAATCCTGGACTCTTTTTTCGTGAGTTTTCCAACGCTAGCGGACGCTTGTGGTGGTGGTGGTATCCTGTTGTGCTGATGATGGATTACTGTTTTGCTGTTGTTGATTGCAGTCGCCCGACGCTGCTTATCACAGGCTCGATAAACATCCAGAGAGCAAGAAACTACCGCTGCTGTTCTCATCGTTGTCGCCCTCTCCTGGCTCACAGCTCGTGCGCCGCGGAGCGTTTGTGCTGCTACGCTCCGCCTGCTGTGTCTCCAGTCATTCGAGAACGCCGCGTTCGTGGCCTCGCTGCTCTAGCAGATCCTCCTCCGCCCAGGTGTCCTTCATCGATCTCCCCGTGGTCCTCCCACCGGCCGAGCAGGCAGCCATCGCCGGCACACCGTTCGTCCTTCTGGCCGAGACGTCCCTGGCGGTTGGGCGATGTCCGCGTGCTGCTGCCCGTGACCGCCGACATGCGAGGCTTCGAGTGCGGAGCGGCAAGGGTGACGTCGACAGCAACATGAAGTGGCCGCTCCAGCTGCAGTATTGACACCCGTTGATTGTTGGCTACTGACCACGCAACGGCGGGTGGGAAGGGCGACTACGTCGACATGATGGTGCCGGGTATGGTGGATATATGCTGCAATCGGCTGCCATTTTGCAGCCAAAGTGACTCGCAGCCACGACGTGTGGATCATGACTGACATCGGTAAGATCAACGCTGACTCAAACACATACGAGGTGGAAGACGGATGATGATGACACCAGAGGGAAGGCAGACACGCACGCTGCATCGCACAGTGCTTCCAAGTGACGAAGTTGATTTGATCCAGGATGGTAAGCTGACTGTTGGAAAGATAAAAAGCTATCGCTCTACTGATACGTTTTTGTGGCTTCGTGTGTTGTGCCTTTGTCGTTTACAGGAGGCTGTGCAAGTGACCTTCAAGTTGACGAAGATGAGCACATGAATTGTTTTCGCCGGACCTCAAGCTTATCGCACTGTAATGACAAAGCTGTGGTTTTGTGATGGTTAGCATATGTAATGGGATAGACTGTTACAACTACGCTTCATGGTCATCGCTCTTTCAAGAACTGATGCTGCGCTTTATAAATCGCAGACGTCCGTTTCAAGTTGCCGTCAATTGTGTAGACTTGCTTGGGCAGGTAAAATAGGTGATATTTCTGCCAGCACGTCCAAGATTCTTACTGACACAGGTGCGGTTTTGTTGGGTCGATGGGGTATGAACGCTTGCACAGAGCAACTCCATGCTTTTCGCAGTACTCGGTCTTTTGGGTGGGAGTTCTGCATTCAAATTTGCAAACTGTGCATTTGCGTTTCGAGCGGCTTCTCCCTTTTAGCACCATCCACGTTTCCTTTGCGACGCACATCTGTGGTGGATCAGCTTGAGCTGAACACACTGGTGGATTTGGTGCTTGGGATGGCGCTGGCGCCTCTGCAGTGCTGGTAGCATACACCATACCGCAGTCAGTATTGATGCACTTCTTCCAGTCCCCGTTGAATAACTCTCGTACTAGTGACACCACAAATGATCGATGGCTATCACGAGACTTGGAGCTTGCTTGATCGTTGAGATCTGGCGAAGAACTCTCACCGCTGGGATCACGCGCTAGGCCATGGCAAATATAGGCATTACACCTAGCAATGTCGATCATGGCCATTGCGAGTTTTTTGTGCCACTTCTGGAAGCTGTGGCCATCGGCTTATGAAATCCGCGCGCGCAACTGGTCAACCCGGTCGACGCCTTGCATAGCCTTGTTGTATTCACCAATACAAGTAGGTGCAGTGAATTCAACTGGTGTATCTTTGAGTCGACGATAGACCACAGATGTACTAGACGCGTCGGCATTCGAGACGACATTCACGATAGATCCATCCACCCAACTCGCCGCGACAATGTGCTTTTCTAGGCAAACACCTTGCTTCATGTAGCCTCGAGATTTATCATCTTTCTTTCGAACCATCGTGAAATGGGGGAAATGCTTGCTAGATGAGCGCGCTGTGCCACGCCCGTAGAGGCCCACCGTCCTTAGACTCTCTAACAGCAAACAGGAGGTGTAAAAGTTGTCTGTGTTTACGATCCTGCTAGAGCCTTTCAAGGACGCCGTGACTTCCATGACATGGGAGCGAATTTCCGATGACTTCGCAGTGAGATCAGCGTGCCGATGAATTTCTGGGTGGGGAACTACACCATCCTGTCTGTCTACTAGATCGCTGGAGCAGTGCAGCTTGAAGCTAACCATGTACCACGACGTTGAACAGCAGCAAGCGTACAACTTGAAGTGATACTTTCCTGTAGGCTTCTGCGGGTTGAATACGATGATGTGTCGTGCGTATCGCGACCGGCAAGCAATACTAGCCTCGTCAACAGCCACATTTCGACCAACGTCCACATGACGCAAGCACCGCGATTTGAGAATGCTGATAAGAGACCGTATTCTAGCAGCAGGGTCTCGTTGCAGGTCGGCGGTGGTAACACCTGAGCGGAAACTCAAATTCCGGCGAATGTAGAGGAATCAACGCCACGTCATAATCGACTCCAACCCAGGGAAAATACTTGCTTCCTCGTCGTCAACCCAATAGTTCCTCATCTCACCTTTGTCGACCAAGGTCATATACCACAGAATGCCCAAGAATTTCATCATCTCATCAATCGTTAGAATAATGTCTTCAGATACGGTATGAACATGGCCCTTGCCTTGAAAACTAGTGCAAGTCCATTGTACCTCGAACATGGCCACAGGTACACCGATGTTGTCGCTGTTTTTCTCGGTGGCTAAGCTGTATCGGGTCACAACACCTATCAGATAGGTAGAGCCAACGCCCTGGTAAAAGCTCAGCGACATCCACTCCTCGTCAGCTGGGGCAAACGCCACACTAGCACCGACAAATTTGTCAGCTGCTGCGTGGGCTCTACGAATCAGTTCTGCTTTCACTGCTGTAGCCTCAGTCTTCCTCTTAGCGTGCTTCTTCAGGGGGGCTTCCCTTTCTTGCTTGACTTGGCAACTTATGTCACGCTTGAGGTTGAACGGGTTGGCCCTTTCGGTCGAGAATTGATGCGTCGTCTCGGTTTCGATGTCGCTGTCGCGTTCGATCTCGTAACGGACGGAGCTAACGGTGCCATCACCGACGGTCCAGATGCAGAGGCGGCGTTTTCTCGGGTACTGGATACCTGATGCAGGTTTCGCTCACCAACTCCAGTTGTGCCCAAGTTCACTTCCGTAGCCTTTTTGTAGCACAATTTGCTACAATAGCTACTATCTCCAAAATCTTCGAGGAGTCCACCCCCAGGAGCAGGAAGGCTTAGCGACGCGCATACATCATGCGAGCAGAAGTGGTGAATAAACTTTTTGCACCATGTACAACTGCGCTTAGTGCTACACTCATCCGTGCACACTGCACATCTTGTTTGTTCACTTGATGCAGTCGTGTTTTTCGGTGGGAAACAATCTGACACTTCGGGCTGGCTCGAAGCACCTGCAGGACGAGCAGGAGCGCGTGCAGTAGTGGTTTGCGAACTTACTGCAATGTCAACAGCTTCAATTCTGCCGCCCTTCACCACGCCAGACCGCTCCATAGCACTTAACTGACTTTGCGCACTGCACGTGCTCCTGTAGTACTCCAAAAGAGACCGTTCTCCTAGAAAGAAGTCCTTAATTTCCACGCTGTCCACGTCACCGTTTGGAGGGATGTAACGATGCAGATCACAAAGGCTGTTCCGACGTGGACGATTGGATGTCCAGCCAGCTTTACGCAGCACTCGCCACACAGCTCCGAACATTGCTCGATCGGAAGCCAAATCTACATCTAAATCAAACCAACACATCACTGTTACCGCCCCGAACGTACAATGCATGCGCCTAACTATTCCGTACCGAGGTCAGCTGGGGCATGGCCAACTGAGTGCGTGGCTTGTACTGGCTGCCGGCGCTTAGAAGTCCGCTCGCTTGAGCATTGATCGAGATACTTCCGTTTCCCCGACATTCACCTCTTGTGGAGTTAAGAAGATGGCCAAATGACCTTGCACTGGCAATTGTATGGGCTCGTGGAATCTTAGCATCATGAAAGGTCGCGATCGTGGGGCTCGCAGAGCTCGCAAAGGCTAGAAAGATCTATCTCACTTGGGTTGATCGAGAAGAGGCCCCCTGCCGATCGCCAGAAAACCCCAGGGATCTGAAGGTGAGGTGCCGTGCTGAAAGCCTATCACTACATTCAATGTGATGTACCCCAGGGATCTGAAGGTGAGGTGCCGTGCTGAAAGCCTATCACTACATTCAATGTGATGTCGAGGACTACGACTGTATTGATAAAGATACAAATAGTACATTGCAAGTCGCAAGGCAAATCGTGCTCACGACCTGAACTAATCCACGGATGGTGTTAGCATTAGCAGCGCCCGCCGGTGTAGCCTTAGCGTCGTGCGTTGTGCCCCCGCCCCGAAAAGCCTTCACTACCCTCTGTGTCTCCCGTAGCCGTGTCGTCCACGGTGGGGCCGGCCAGCGTGCTGCTCATGTGTTCGCCGACCCTTCCGAGGCCGCGTTACGCTTGACGTCGTCGTCAGCGTGCCTCCCGTGCATCCGCCGACACCTCAGTGGCCGAGTCGAACTTGACGCCGGCGGACAATCGGGCAGCAGGCCGCCCATTCAGTCCCGTCGTCGGCTCCCGTGAGCCAGCGTCGCCGTGTCGCAGTTGATGGGGTCGGGTAGCGGCGCCGTTGGCCAGCGTGGCCTCGATGCGACTCTTGTACTGGTGAGGCTGGCGGCATTGTGAGCAGCAGCACCTCGACGGCCCGGATAGGTGGGTTGTTCGGCTTCACGCAAATCGGAAAATGAGTTCCAACTGCGAGTTTATAAAACGCGCGCCTGTGACGAGGCGCGAG
>JAIKVJ010002945.1:0-16407 GCA_024679225.1 Phytophthora pisi
CATCGGACTAGCAATTCTTGGTCCTAATTCCCTACGAGGGACATGCTAATCTGCTCCGATACCCTAGCCCCATCTTAGTAGGTAGCTGTTATACACGTCCGATTCGCCAAAACAACTGAAAAGCACAAAACTTCCACCTAGCTTTCACGCCTATTCTGAGGTCTACCGATAGCATTCTTGCGTGCATATATTAGTGTACCGAAACGCATGCCTAAGTGTGAATGACTGCAGGTGGAACTTACTGGTGGGACTTAGTAAAACAAGACACAACCGACCACTGCTCATAGCGAAGACTCAAGCCAGCTCCCCGCATACTTACACCCCAGATAGCTAGCTACAGGTAGGCTACATGTATTGAAGCCGTTCATTGAACGTTAACATTGTACCAACGTTTGTCAGTACTGTTGCGCCTGTCCTCGCTCCCCGCTGCAGTTAGCGGGAAGCCCGCTGTCGATATCACCTCCCCCACGCGCTCTGAGTCATGAGGGCCAGCCCATTTTACTGGCGGGTTTCGTTGTGATAGGCACCCGGCACGCGCGGCCCAGCGCGGTGTAAGCCTCGCTTGCTTACAACCGATGGACGCAACAATAGAGCAGAGACTCTGCTCTATTGCAGAGTCTCTCACTTCGCACAGCGGTCACAAGTGTACCTCCCAGGAACTCGGAGGTACCGAAGTCGATTGATTGAATCGACCGAGCCAAATCGCCAGCAAATTTTGATTTAACTTGAGTTTACTATGTACGCAATAAAGTACGAAATAAGAAGTCGCTCAGGCCGTCTCGGTCGATTCCAAAAGACTTGAAATTTGTATTCAGCGATTTCAACCCACTGTTAGACGTGACAACAAACGCAAGGATCTGGGAAGCGCGAATCCCGAGCGTGGCTACATGCACGAACTTACGTAAGGTGCGAGCCTCTACATGTCGCGTACGTGAATCGTAAAGACTGCATTGTACACCAACGCCGCTGGTGTCCAACGCACATGTACTGTACTGTATAAAGCACCGTAGCCCACAATCTGTAGGTAATAACTTTTTACTTAAAAATGTCCACTCAGGAATGGGCCATTCCTATAATGTACACGTACGATTTTTTCATAATGGGTCGTGAGACGGCGCTGAAGAAATTTTGAAAGAACTAAAAAGAACTGTTTAGCAACTTTTCTCTTTTTTATTTGGTAATGCATGAGCTCTAGAAAAACACAAGACATTTTTTTCTTGAGCTAAAGTATTTATTAATGAAATCATTAATAATATGCACATCCCCCAATACCACCATACCCCGGTCAGTACCAAGAAGAATTCGAGTAGTATCAAAGGTAAAGCATAACTATGTAGCTCGAGTGAGATCCTCATAGCTTGTGTAGTACATAGTGCCAGACGACGCTTCCGTTGTCGCCGACGACGGCAGCGACGGCGACAACGGGAGCGCTGCTGCGGAACCAGCGACACCGCCGGACCACATCATCACTGCATCTACATAATCAACTACATGTGAGCCACGTCGACAAGCGGCACTCCATAATCGAGCACCAATAGTTGGTGCTGAGGGGCTGCGGGGGCTGCTGCAAGGCACGCGCCCCTGTAAGTAGAATTCAAAAAGTATGAGCCATCTCAAGTCAAATACTTGGGTGATGTAGGTTCTGCGGAAACGCTCTGCCAGCTACGAAACACAGGTCAAGCGGCTATACTATAGCATGAGCCGACGCCTGGGCGGAAGCCGAGCTGTTGGAATAGTCGCGCTCGAAACACGATATCTTCTGAAAGGTCGTAGTCAACCTGGCCCAGCGATATCCATGCGGCGACGACATCGCATCCGCGTTGTTCGCACGGTGGTGGTTGCCATCCAGTGCTCCATTTGGTGTCAAGCTCAAGTCGTAGCTGCAGACTGCTGGATCGGTTCCGATGGGAAGGAGATCTGCAACACGGACCCGACAGGCTTGAGAGCGACGTGGTGGTTCTTCTTCGTGCTGCTGTTGTTTGCGGGTGTTGCAACGGGTTGCTTTGACGCGGACTGGGGGCTCTGTGGGTCAAAGGATAACAACGAGCTGGAGGCAGGTCAGGGCACCAGTATATCACGTCTTGAAAACGGACTACCAAACGGAGAAACAGGCCTGAGCGTATCGCTAGTGCAGCCACTGCTGAGTGGACGCGAAGTGCAACATCAAGCTATCCCGTCACCCCCCAAGCCGGTGTATCGCTACCTCGATCCTTAGCCAGTTCACTAACATCTATTCGCGAGTAAAGATTTTTGCCACTGTGTATAGCTCGTTCTCTACTCCTGGTTGTCTGCGTCTCCCTCTGGCTGGTCCGTCGAGACTTCGCCATTCGGGTCGGCGTAGCTCAGCTGAGCATACAGAGCGTCTTCCGATGCAGCAGCGGAGTCCCTACCAGCGACGAACTGCGTGTCCGTATCGGGGTACGACGCCACCGTGTCGCCTTCGATCCGCTGGCGCTTGGTCGCCGGCATCTGGTACTGCTCGGGGTAGTCGAACGCCGCGTCTTCCCCGGTCGTCGCGCCCTTGGCCTGCATCATTGCAACGATAGCATCTCTGTCTGCACGCTCGCCGGCCTGCTTGGCGACAGGGTTCGGGTCGTCGAACGCCCAGCGCACATTGAGCACCTCGTCGCTCTGCAGCGCCTGGTTGGCCATGGCTTCCTTGGCGAACTCGGCGCTCGTGCGGTGACGGTACCGCACAAAGCAGATGGACTTGCGGTGGATCACGTTGATGTTCTCCACCTCGCCCCACTCGCCGAACTGCTTATAGAGCGCGTCCTCCTGCTCCTTGACGGCCTCCCGCCCACTGACGCTCTTCAGTCCCCCCACGTAGAGCGTCCTCGAGTTGCGCGTGAAGTTGCCGACACCAGCCATGTCGTCTCTGTCCGTGGCGTGGCGCTCGCGGCCGAAGCAGTCGTGCATCATGCCGATGCGCGTCTCGTCCGCCGCGGACGGCAGGCGGTGGTAGTAGCTGCA
The DNA here is from genome assembly GCA_024679225.1 of Phytophthora pisi. Classification (NCBI taxonomy): domain Eukaryota; phylum Oomycota; class Peronosporomycetes; order Peronosporales; family Peronosporaceae; genus Phytophthora; species Phytophthora pisi. The sequence goes on from JAIKVJ010002945.1 coordinate 2,974, forward strand.
CTCGGCGCCACGCGCGCACATGCCGCGCGCGAAGTGCACGCAGAAGTAGCGGTTGGCCTTGCTCACCACGTCGGCCTTGGTCTTGCCGGCGTCCTGCTCGAGGTGGCAGCGCGTGGTGGCCGGCTCCTTGCCGCGCGCGTCGCTCCAGTGGTCCCCGACGTACTTGTCGTACCAAATGTTGTACTCGTACGCGCCCTCCAGCTGCGAGTTGGCCGTGGGCATGGCGTCCAGCTGCTTGCGCGCCGGGCGGCTCAGGAACACGGCGTTGAGCCGCTCGTAGCGGTCGCCCTCCTCCGCGCCGGCCTTGCCGCGCCCGAACCAGCCCGTGGCGTGCGGCGCCGCGCCCATCTCGGCGGGCCGCTCCCACTGCGTCGCGTTGGTCTGCGTGTTGTAGTAGTAGATCTTGTTGGACGCCGGGTCCAGCGCCTCGCGCCACGCGTGCTGGTCGCCGGCGCTGTCCACCACCAGCGCGTCGGGGCGCTCCACTTTGGGCGCGCGGCAGCGGAAGCAGCGCTTGCGCCGCGCGTAGTTCTCGTGGCTGCAGTCCGCGCACACCCAGTTCTTCTCGTACACGGCGTACGCCGCGCCCACGTCGCCGAGGGTGCCGACCGCCGTGAGCGCGCGCGGGAGCTCGCCGCCACTTCGGGTACCGGAGCTGCTCATATTGGGGTTTTGAGATGGAAAAATGGGTAGAATTGTGTGAAGACAAATGACGGGACAATAATTTAGTCCGAAGTTGAAGTGAGGACTATTTTCGCGGAGCCGACCTACAGTCCAGTGCTACAGCGGTGTAACTCGCAATAGCTGCCCGTCGTCTCGCGGCTAAGCTGGAGTCAATCGACCCTGATACAGAAGACCGAGTTGTTTGAAGAAAACCTGGAAGCTGACTTTCCTCTTTTCGAGTTTCTTGCTTGAACGGATTACTGTAGAGCTACCGTCTTCATGATCCATGCAACCACCAGGACGAACAATCAGATTGATTCACGATCAGTAAAATATCATGTAGGCTATAAAATGGGACCCAAGTGCGTTAACGATGAACGTGGGTTGATCAGCAACTAATTCAGAAACGGTAAAGTTCAGCGAAGCGGGGCCTAATTCAGATACGCCTTCAAGTCACGCCCGCTCTCAAGCCACTTCAGAATACGCTCGGGCTTGTACATCTCCTCCACCAGCTCCTTACACAGGTTCTCTCGGCGATTCTTGAGCCACGGGAATGGATCCACGGTGCGTCGAACCACCAGATACTCTTCGATTTCTCCAGGTAGGATCTCCGGCTCCAATTCCGCAGGGTCGTAATCGCCTGCTTCGGCACAGTCCGAGCAGATGACGGTGCAGTCGTCGGTGAGAATGAGGTTCCTGCCTCGGTACAGAAAGTCATTCATCGAGTAGAGTCTGTCGCACTCGTCGCACTCGTTCCCTGGCCTCGTCATGGATCTTAACATGTCCTCCAGATCGCGGGCCTTGTGGAGCTTGCAGCCCTCTCGGTGCCTGTTTCTTGGTCCTTTCGCCGGGAAGGTGGCGCCGCACGCACACCTGAACTCGCGCGGCTTCTTCCACTGCTTCCGCTTTGGCTTCTTCGCCTCGTACTTGGCGGGATCCGGGTTCTTTCGCCACTTGCGCGCCATCAGGAAGATCGCGGAATGGCCTTGGGTTGTCACCCATGTTGAAGCCATATAAGATTCTCATTGGCTACAATTCGGGATACAAAACTGACTGCAACTGTACAATATATTGACGCGCTACGTTAACTTCTATCGTTTGTCGCACGAATGTCGCCTGAACCCAAATGTTGCCGCAGCGCGGTCTCCTATTTTCCGCCAATCCGCGCTCATCGGCCGGCGCCGATCGAGCGGCCACGAGCATCGACGAAGAGCTCCAGCCATCCGCACGCCATGTTCCAGCGCCGAGTGATCGCCAGCGTCAACGCCGTGGAGCGCGTGGCCAGCAACCGCCAGATCCGGCGCAAGGCGCGCCACCCGGCCAACCTGCGCGCGCTGCAGCGCCAGCCGCAGGAGGAGGTGGCGGTGCCGCCGCTCAAGTACGAGCCGACCTACGTGCCCGAGAAGGTGAGCTTCAACGGCTGGTCCCCGGCCCCGGAGGCGCCGCTGCCCGGCCTGCCCTTCCAGGTCAAGCGCACGGCCGTGGGCATGCAGCTGCCAGTGTACAGGGACTTCCGGAACGGCCGCACGCGCGTGCTGACCATCCTGCGCCGCTACAAGGGCGACGAGCAGGAGCTGCGCGACGAGATGTCCAAGGTGTGCCAGGGCAAGGAGGTGGTGGTGCGCCCCGGCCGCCTGGAGGTCGTGGGCGACCACGCCAGCGACATCCGCAAGTGGCTCGTGGGTCTGGGCTTCTAAGACACGAGAGAGACAAGAGCAGTGCAGGAGAGAGAGAGAGGGAGGACGTTTTTCATAAGAGTTTTCGGGGTGCTGTCGGGACTGACGCCTCGTGGGCGTAGTAACAGGAGGAGGAAGAGTAACAACAGGGTGTTGGTGTCGGTGGCAAAAATGTTCAGGAGTTTTGGGGTTTTGGTCGTGTGTAGTGCTGGTTTACAGGGAGTGCATGCCGTAGACGTCGGCGACGACGTTGTTGAGGATATCCGAGACGCTGACGTCGGAGCACGCGACCAGGATCAGGTCCTTCTCGATCGCCAGGAAGTACGGGAACGTTGCGCGGTTCATCGAGATGTTGCACAGTGTGGCCACGATGATCCGAGAGGCTTCGGGCTGGTTGGAAAAACACATTGGAGAGGTTAGAAGTTGCAGGGTTTTGCCAAGAGCAGGAGGTGTGGGATAAATGCACTTACCCTTCCGACGCAGGAGAGAAGAGCGCCTGCTAGCCGCCTCATGCATGTCGGGTGCTGCGCCATTCGAAGCTTGGTGGCGTCGTCGTAGTCTGACAGGCGGAAGAGCACCTCCAACGCAGCATCACGCATTTCGTGGTCCAGTTGATTCGCTTCGTCGCCAAACTGCACGGAGTGTGCTGCATGAGCTCCACCGACGTGCGGTGATGATGTGGTGTGGCGAACACCCTCCGGGCTGACATACACAACACCCATGCCGATACCGGACGGCAGACCGTCGTTTTCCCATGGTGCAGGCCACCTGCTGCTGTCGTCTCCGTCCGTCTCGTCGTCTTCGGAGTCCTCCGAGTCCTCTGCATCCATGTCATAGTTTGCCTCTGCTGGGAATCCATGCGCTTGCTGCTGTTGCTTGCGCTTTGATCCGCGAGGTAGAAACTCCTGCCGGGAGCAGCCCATCAGCCCCACGACGCGGTCCAGCAAAGCCGGATCTTGAAGAGCAGCACTCGACGATAGATACTTCTTGATACCAACATCACGGCACACGTTAGTGAGCAATTCACACGCGCGGAGCACCACGGACCGCCGCTGCTGCTCGAGTTCGCGGCCAACGAGAATGCGGCGCAGCTCGCGCAACAGGCACTCCAACGGGACCACGCGCTCCTTCTTCCACAGTTGAGAACTCAACTGGTACTGTGTGTGCCAAACCTCGAGAGCAGCGGGTGGGTGGAGCGCAAGGAAATCGATGCGCTTCGAGATAGCGCACAGCGTGTCCAGCACATGATCCCCAATATCCACCGCCGCGCGAGAGCGTCCACCGCGGCAATTCCGCGCGTCGCTGCTGTTCACGTACCGCAGCGCCATGATGAAGAAGACGCACAGCTCATCATGCGCGGCGATCGGCTTCTCGTTTGCGCCGATGATAGCCAAGTTACGCAGAATGTTCAGCACCATGAGCGCGCGGGAGTCCAGCAGCTCACGCTCTCCGTCCTCCACCGTCAGATTCAGCAGCCTCCTCCTCGCCTGCTGCTGCTCCAGCTCCTTCTCACTCGGCAGCAGCCTGCACGCCACCAACTGCCGATACAGCGCGTCCAGCAGTCCAGGCACGTTGTTCACCAGCAGCTCGTTCTCGTTCGCCGTAGCATTGGCGTTCGCCGCGGCCGACGTCCCAGTCTGATGGTGGTGCTGCATGTGCTGGTGCGACGCATTCGCATCGCCCGAGCTGTCCCCGTACGACAGAACAGTCAGCAGGTTCTGCGCCTGCATAACCTGCTCCGGGATGTCCGAGTCCAGCGCCAGCACGATGTTGTGCAGCGACCCGAGGTGCGTCTGGAGCTCCCGCTGGGCCTTGAACCGCTTGTTCGCGCGCGGCAACGGGGTCCCGCCCGTGCCGCCCTGGGCGTCATGAAGGTCCTGCATCGTGGCGACGGGCGCGTCGTCGTCCGTCATCTCGCTCTGCTGCGCGCGGCGCTTGGAGGGCAGCACGCTCATCGTGGCCAGGGACGGCGGGAGGTCCCGGCCGAAGAGCTGCTTCTCCTCGAACGCGCGCAGGTACTTGTCGTAGTGCGCCGCCAGCTGGTAGGGCATCAGCCCCTTGACGTTGAGGCCGTTGGCGCCCTGGATCTCCGCCCATTGCTGGCGCTGCGAGACGACCGCGAAGCCCCCGCGCGCCACCACCTCCTCGTACAGCTTGAGCCAGTCGATGGCCGCGCCCGTGGGCGTCTTGGGCAGGCTCTGCAGCAGCGCCGTCTCGCTGCGGCCCTCCAGGAACTTTACCCAGTCGCGCAGAGTGCTCTCCCTGGCGGCATCGCCCCGGCACGTGAGCTGCAGCGCCAGCACCGCGTCCTTGGCCGTCGTCGCCATAATACTCGGCAGGAAGTAAATTTTTGGGTGGAAGTAAATTTTTGGGTGGACTATATTTTAGACCGAACTTGAAGTGGGGCTATTTTGGCTGGACCAAATTGCAAGACATGAGCCCGACGCATTAGATCGCCATCTCTCAGCCCCTGCTAGCTCTGTGTATTGTGCTAGCCGCATAAGTTATAAACCTTTCCGCCCTATTTCGCGATTCCGTTGGAGAAGACCTGGAACTGGTCGTACTTGTTGGTGCCGAAGTGGTCATAGGCACGCTGTACCATGCTCTGGATGGTTGGGGCGACCTTCTTCTCGGGCATATTGAGGAACAGTCGGTCTTTCAGCCCCGCAAGCGGCCCTGACGCTCCTCCAAGGAAGCACGGAAGCTTCGAGTGGTAGCTCATGACTTCCACCAGTGCGTAGATTGTCTCCGCGTGCTTTCGAGCGGCCAGGGCTCCTTGCACGCACAAATCGGTGAAGTACTGGAAGTTGGATGAGTGGCGGCCACCCAAAACATCAACCATCTCTGCAGTCAGCTTGAACGGTGCAGTCTCGAAGCTGAAGCTCCCTCCAGGTGCCCGCCCCAGAACTAAATACAGTAAGTAACGGAGCAGTGAGTATGAGATGCAGTGTGAGTATAAGCCTGGCTACGAGAACTAGAAAACTTACAGAAGCCGAAGTCGATATGGATGATGTAGCCCTCGATGTCCAGCATGATGTTACCGTTGTGTCGATCCTTGATCGCGAGAATGTAACATACGATCGAATACGCCGCTGCAAAATACATAACAACACCCAATCTCGTCAACCAGAGCCCTTGAGGTACTAAGATTTGAGTCAAGGTGACGCACCTAAGCTGTGGATGAAGTTGAGCTTGGCCTGACGAAGCAATTCGGCCCCATCGCCACTGCCTTCTGCGTTATTTGTCGCTCCACCGTACATTTGCTCAAAGTGACTGCGGAGGTTCTTGAAGCCTGGAGTTTTCTTGATACCATCAAGGGACATGGCATTGCGCACCACTTCAATGAGACCGGTACTTGATCCTGTCGATAGGATCCGATATGGATGCAGTCGCAGCGGAAGTTTCTCAAGCTCGAAAATCTGCTGGAAATACGAAATGAGTTGCATCACCAGGACTTCCTGGCGCAAGTCGTCGTAGCTCTTGGACATCAACCCCGTCAGACGCCAGCAGTCTGGGTTCGCACACTGAATAGTTTCCTGCAGGCGCTCCGCTTTGGTGAAGGTCAGCTCCCCGAACGTCTTCTCCAGACGCTGGTTCCGTTCTTCGTCCTACCACGAACGGAACAATTATCATTAGTCTGATAAAAATCTATCAGAGTAGGTGATTATAAAGAAATGGGCATACCGCAAGCAATTCACGAAGAAACGGCGACATTTGCTTGGCGGATGGTTTTGTCTTGAACGAAGACGAGGATTTCTCTTGTCTGTACGGCATCGCAATATCAGCAGCATGCTCATCAAACGTAGTGGCGATCTCGTCGTCTCCGTCGATGTCGCCACTGCAGCCTGTCCGGGTTTCGTAGAGCTCGTTGAATAGGACGGTGGACACGTCTTCCCCATTCTCGTTCTCTTCGGTGCCGAAGTAGATCAAGCACGGCGCTCGTTCCTGATGGAATTTTATGGGTTAGGAACGGAGGGTGTCATCACGACAAAGCCAACGCAAAGATAACTTACGTGGGTGCTGAAGACGCGGCCTTCATCGCTGAATACCGACACAACGTTGCAGTATGGCTAATCGAATCAAAGCACCATCGCGTGAATCATTTCTGAGTGATAATTCAGTGCTAGTGAAAGAGGAATACGTACATCAGTCGACTTGCATAGCGGGATGTAAGCCCGATTCGGGATTCGAAGCTGCTTCAGCAGTGGCCTCAGTAGCTCTTTCCGTTTGAGGGGCTCAACACGACGCAATGCCTCCGAAATGTCAGTAATGGACTTAACAAAGTGGATCATGCTGCAGAAGAACTCGTATCGGCGCTGCTGGTCTGGCATCATGAGAGCTTGCATGAGCGCGTCCGAGCCGCAGCAGTCTGTCGTTGAGGCCTGGCTCACCTCGGTGTCGCCCGCATTGGTCGAGCACGCACTCACAGCCCCACTACTGAGCATACGCGTCCGCATCTGCTCAATATTCGCAGCTAGCGCGTCGGCTGTAGCTTCCGCTGAGCGAACGGTACTATCCGTCTTTGAAGGCGATCCACTTCGAGGAGATGCAGTGCCATCGACAGCCAGAGTGGCGTTGCTGTTTACGTTGGTAGACGATTGCATGATGAACGTTCGCATGGCGAATGACATCCGTGCCAATGTGCGTTCGGGGCTGCTATTGCCCTTGGTTGGGCTTCCAGCGGGGGGTTCTGGCAGTGTCGCGGTCTTTTGAATGTACGCCACCCACGTGGACAACTCATCCGCCGTCTTCGCAGCAAACTTGGCCTTGGTCTCGCTGAAGTCGTGCGTGATCTCGAAGTAGTATGGGCGTTTGTTCTCCACCACATGCACTTTGGCTCCGTGCAACGGGATGGCAGAGCGCGGTTGAGTGTCCGTGGGCTTGGAGAAGACCAGCAAGATGCGCTTCTCGAGTCTACACCAGCGCAGAGTCCAGTTGCGGCGGCCCATTGTCCGCGTGCCGCCTCCTTTCTTCAGCAGCCAGCCGCCTGTCATCGGAGCGACATCCTCAACGCCGTTGCCATTGTCCGTGCTGCTCTGTTGAACCGCGAAGAAGCGGCGATCCGCCATGAGAATCTGCTCCATCTCGTCTCTTGAGATGCTTTGGCGCGTCAACAGCTCCGAGGCTTGACGTGCCGCCGGGGATCCGTACACGAAGCACTGCTCGAGCGCAAGCAGCAGACGCGCACAACGGGCGAATGTGCGCGGGTTGTTGCCTGTACGCTTGGGTCGATTCTCGTCCAGCGCGGCGTAAATCATCCAGAAGAACTGCAACGCGAAGTGCACGCTGCTCTGCGACAGCAGCAGCACAAACTGCTCCATATCCTCCATGGGAAGCTCCTGCTCTAGATGCACCACCATGTGCGCCAATTGAGGCAGGTAGAACTCTACCTGGTCCAGCATCGCTCGAGTGACGGGCATCGAGCACAGTCGCTGGCAAAGTTCCGCCGTGAACGGCGCGTTGGCTCGGTGTTTCCACATGGAGATCATGAGCCGTCGAACGTCCACGGTGCCGTCATGAGCCAGAATGTCGGCAATGCTGGGTGTACTGGGCAGCAGCTTGGACTTGGTAGGCGACGGAGGTGGAGACGTGGCCGCGATCGCGAGCGAAGACGCTCCAGGACTTGTCGGAGCACCCGCAGTAGACGCCATGACCAACCACTTCGCCTAATGAAGCTGCTTGGTGCTGGAATGAAGTCTGCCGCCTCCCACCACGGCTGTCCCTCGCTAAATAAAGCGAGAGGCCTGCATTCCATCGCGTGCTTCCTTCAGGCAGCACCGTTCGCCATTTTTATCGTGATAAGGCTAACCAGCCTTCAAGCTTATTTCAGAGTCTACACTACTATGCCTTGCGGTCTCCACCTCGCAAGCAGCTCCGCTTGAGCTTCACAAGTTGGTTGTAGCCGGTGGTGTGTGGACACAGTCTCCGGTAGCTGCCCATGTTTTCGGGCTTTTCTCCGTACGCCCGAGGCATCTTCCCCCTCAGAATGGCGGTGAGGTCTTCATTCAGCTGACGAGCTGCCAGTTCCTCTGCCTCGCGAGGGTGGCGCGTGTGAGCATGCGGTCGTCGCTTCTCGTCCTCTAGATCGCGCTGCCGTCGGGCGATGACCTCGGCAAGTTTGGCGCGGTCGAAGTGCAATGGGTCCACGACACGCAGCGTGTCCAGCATCATGGCGTCCTTCACCTGGTAGTCCAGGTCGTTGTCGCGCGCCATGGAAGGAGACGAGTTGATCTCGATGAGCCACGGACGCAGGTCGGCGTCCAGGAGGATGTCGTAGCCCAGCAGGTCGAAGCTGTTGACTTGGAACGGGATCTGGTCCTCCCCACACAGCAGCGCCTTCAAGACCACGTCCTCAATACTGCGCTTCACCTGCTCGACGTCAACGCCATCAGCTGCGAGTCTCCGCCAGAGATACGCCAACGTCGTCTTGGTCCCTCCGGCATCTTTCTGAGCTGCTTCGTCTCCTTCTTTGTGGTTGTTGGCACTAGCGATCGGGTTGGCGCTGCCAGCGATGGCCTCCTCGTTGTCCTTCTGGATGCTGCTGTTGGTCAGATGAACGAAGATGTTGCTGATGTCGCTGTCCTCATACGGTCGAGTGCACAGTCGCACAAAGCCCTCGTCGTAGAGGAAAGCTTCGAGCGGGTTGAACGACGTCACGAGCACGTACAGACGCAGATCGAACTTGAAGCCGTCCAGCAACCTTGGCGCTGCAATGTACTCCTGGATCACCACCTGCTCCCCGTAGATCACCTGGCTCAGATCGTTCACGAGCGAGATTCCACGCCCACGCGAGAGCGCGACGGGCTTCATGATCCAAATGTTCTTGGCTTCGGACAACCCGCTGCGTCGCAGTCGCTCGCTGCGCTCTTGGAAGGCTTGTACGAAGGCGACGTACTCTTTTGGCAGTAAGAACGTCGGCGGGATGATGTCAAAAGCTTGGCGGAGACGTCCACCAGCAGCGAGGTACTTCCCGATGTGCTTCTTCAGACAGTCCTTGCGCGTGAGAGCCTTCGCATGCTGGAAGTGGTTCACCTTCTGCCATGCTAGCAGCGTCTGACGCTCCACGCGGGGCTTACTCCACGTCCACAACAGGTTCCACGTAGTTTTTAGACCGAGTCCCGACGGATGTTCCTCCCAGCCTCCGCCTAAGCGCTCTAAAGCTTGGGTGACGATCTCTGATACCTCTTTCCGAGCTGTTGAGTTGATGCGATAGTGCGGCGCCCAGGGCTTCGCGGCTGCTAGAGGTACCATCCCTTCTGGAGCGACGATCTTGGGGCCAAACACTGTCGCGTAGTCCTGCATGATGCTCTGCCAGCTTTCGTAGAGTTTCTGCTGGAGCCTCATCGTGTGCTCGCCCGTAGTGCCAACGGGGCGATGATACAGTGAAGTCGCAGAAGAAGTATTGGACGAACTGCTGCGGCATTGCTCGAAGACGGACGTGAGGATGCACTGGAAGTTGCTGAAGTAGAACCGGTAGTCCTTGCACTCGGCCACAGGAGCGCGAGGTAGAGTGAGGGTGGCAGTCTGACGAGTGTCTGCGATTTCGGGAGATTTCGCTCTTGATACTTCAGCACTCTGTCGGACTTCATCGATCCAAGACGCAGTTTTCTCGTCCACAGGACCATCAACTTCTGGAGCAGCTACTGGTAGTTCATTGTCACGGGTATCATCCAATTCTACCTCTCGTCGTCCTACGAGTAGCGAGTCGTTCCCATTCTCTTCTGTCGCTTGCACTTGTGTAGTGTGAGGTTTCTCGGTAAACTCATTTGCTGGTGTGCCGTCGCCGAGCTCAGACGTGCTCCGAAAACTTGAATCGGGCATGACAAGTGGCGTAGCTGGGGCGATCGATGAGGTCAGCGCACTTCGCCGTGCCTCTTTCTCTGCTTGCAGTTGTTCGAGCTTCGCTGCTGCTCTTGAACCGATGAAACGCTGCAAATCAAGAGCAAACCCTTCTTGGTCAGTGCTACCGTCAACTGCATGCTCCTCGTGCTGTTTTCCACCGGCGCCTTTGCTCGGGACGTTGTCTCTCTCCTCCGAGCTAACCATGCTCGTAGCTTCCACAATTGCCGTTGTCGCCAAACTTTCGTCCTCTGATACTATCCCGCTGGTCTCGTCGACCGCACTATCGTCTATCGAGTTACATTCATCAACTTGTGGCTGCTCAGCTTCAACTCGAGAGCCATTGTCTCGAGTTTCTTCGTCGTCTTTGTGTACGGCGCTCTCCGCGTCGCCTCCTTCATCACTATGATGACTGTCACTTCGTTCACTTCTTGGACTTTCCTCTTCATCCTCCGGTGGCGCTTGAATCTCCACTTCTAGAGCGAGGATGGCCTTCTCGTTCGCCTCGTCGCTCTCAGAGCAGTTGCTGACGTCGCTAGTTTCACTCTCACCCTCGCTCTCACTGTCGTTTCTGTCCTTCTTCTTCCCTCCAAGCTCATCCACTCGATCCTTACGCTCGTCTTTCTCCTTCTGCTGCTTGTGTTCCTGCTTTCGCTTCGCCTGAAGTTCTCGTCTCGCTTGCAGCCGCTGATACGCAGCTTGTCGCCGATTCTCACGCTCGCGTTCTAACTGCTCAGCCTGGTAGCGAGCTTCTTCTTCAGGGCTGCGCTTTGGCACGCGCGGTCTCCTCCGCTTCCTCGGCCCATTACCTCCTGCCGATATCACAAAGCCCGTCGAACAAACCACTGCCGTCTTCTTGGCCGCGTTGGCCTGAACCATGGCTCGAGCCATCTCCACACCCGCCTTCTTGCTCTTCCAACGCAAACCCACGGCTTCACTACCACCGCCGCCACTGCTACGTTGAGACTGCGTAGCTCCAACCTGTGGGCCTTTCTGGTTGTCCGACACAGCACATGGAGCTGAGCTTGAGACGACAGGGGATCCGATCTTCACCGCTGCTGCAGCCGACGAGCTCTTCCTCAACGTGGCCGCCTCAATGGGCGCTAAAGTCACAGGCAGGTCGCCACGCAGCAACTGAAAGACCCGCTCCTGAGCTCGCTGCTGCGTCAGTTGGCGCTGCACCAGCGACAGCTGCCGCGCTGCGTATCGACCGAGTTGCTGGTCGCTTTCGTGGGGCATCAACGACCCCAGCAGCTCGTTGAGTCCCCGCTCGACCTTCTCCAGGTCCGCGATGCTCAACTGCGGGATAACCGGCAATGGCACCAACGGGAAGCTGTCCATGTGGTCCGCCAGCCTCGCAGCCTCGACCTGCTGCAGTCGATCTCGGTTGTCCGTCGGTCTCCGTCGGGGCCCCGGACTGCAGGATCGAGGCGACGCGTCCGCCAGGTGCTCGTGCGCAGCCTGGATCGTGCTGTCCATGGCGATCGTCCGGGGCTTGGCATCCGACCGCCCTTTGAACGACAGCGCAGCAGCCGAAGCAGGTCGGGGACGTCGCGATCTTGGCGTCATGGTCGGCGGCATGGTGTCTGGTCTCGCCCTCCGTCGGACCTGCCGACAGGACTAAGCACGTTGGTGGTTTCGCTTCGACCGATTTAGGTTTCTGGTCATACAGTTTGCATCGAGCTGCATGAGCGGAAGAGGCGATGACACCAAAGACGAAGAGATGACTGAGACGCGGCGCCCAACTTCTTCTCCTTCTTGCTGCTACGTCAGCGTCGTCTTCTCGTGCATCTGATGGGAGCCATCGATAGATGGCTTCACTTACGTGTCGGTCCTGTGCTACGTTTACGTTTACGGACGAAGAGAAACTGCTTTCGAGCCAGCAGCAGCAGCGAGTGATTTTGTGTGGCGTTCGTTTATTCCATTCCTCCTCTCCTCTCTCTCTCTCTCCCTGACCTGCTCCTTCTTCCCTTCTCTTCTCCTTTCTCTGCTAATACGCCGTCTACTCCGTCAGCACTACGCTCGTGGCCCAACGCTCTGGGCGCGGGGCGGCGACACCGGTCGATCCGTCATCTACAAGAACTGGGCCATCCAGCGGAAGCCGTCGGCGTAACCCATCCGGCGCACCACTGAGCACATGTACAGCTCGATGGGGCGGATGCTGGCGTCCTTGTCGCCGCTGGACGACTCCTTGCCGAACGTCTCGTACAGGCCCAGCGCGCTGCGCAGCTCGTCCTCGGACGCGGCGCGCGGCACGTCGATCTTGTTGCCCAGCACCAGGAACGGCACGTTGGCCAGCTCGTCGTAGCCCAGCAGCGTGTCCAGCTCACGCTTCGACTCGGGGAAGCGCTCGCGGTCCAGCGCGTCCACCACGAACACCACGCCGTCCACCGTGGCGAAGTAGTCCCGCCACAGCCGGCGCGCAGTCTCGTGGCCGCCCAGGTCGAAGGTGCGCAGACGCAGCTTGCCAATGATCAGCTCCTCAGAGTCTGCGGCAATAGAACCACAACATACCCGTTAGATATCAATACCCCATTAGGTCGGTTCCTGTCCGCCAATGTGCAGCCACGTACTGGGGTGGAGCGTGGGCTCGTGGACGGCGACGCGGTCGTCCTTGAGCATGTGCAGGAGGGTGGTCTTGCCGGCGTTGTCCAGACCCAGGAACAGGATTTTGGCATTCTTATGGTACAGGCCTGCAATTAATAAACAATTAAAATAATCCAATATTAGAAATCCGGCAGAAATTGCACCCATTTCAATAGAAGGAGGTGCAAGCGCGGGGATTTGTCGCTGGCGGGATGGATCGAGGCCGCCAGAGCCTCCTGCCGCGCGCCCAGATCCCCCCGCCAGCTCCAGCTCCTGCACCTGACGCTGATGGAGAACATGACACGCACCGAGGTAGCCCAGCACGTTGTAGAACCAGTCGAAGACGAACATACTGCTGCTAGTAGCTGTGTGAGTGAGTGAGTGAGTTTGGGGGCGTTTCCTCTGCTTCGATGACCGCAAACCGCGAAGTGAACGGGGAGCGACAACGGAAGAAAAAAACCGGGGGCCGCGGCATGCTCATTGGGCGAAAAGGGGGGTCTCCATAGCCACGAAACAGGCCACCATTCGCCAAAAACGTGGCGGCGAAAACGTCGTATCTGCCAATGAGCGCTGATTAAAGAAAGCATCAATCCTGGTGCATCCTGACCTATATTACAGTCAAACCTGTTTGTATGAGGCCCCTCTGGTGACCGCCAACAGCAGTGACTCA
>JAIKVJ010002946.1:0-16322 GCA_024679225.1 Phytophthora pisi
CTCTCACTAACGCCAGTTTTACTCGAGCTTAAGCTCGTTCGTGGAAGATCCACATTATCTCACTGGGTATTTGCTCGTCTGCGTGGCGAATAGCAAGAGTCGGGAGTGAAGGGACCACCTCACACCATGGAGTTCTTTGCCCAAACTCCGACGTCACTCTCGAGCGCTCACCAACCGACTGAAGAGTTCGCGCAGTGCCGTTAGTCGAACTGGTGACGACCAACAGTCCAAATGAGCGGAACACGTTGCGCATCGACCGGATCTCCTTCTCACGAAGCTGGCGCTGCTGGCCAGTCAGAAGGGAACCGACTCGAGGAAACTCGTCCAGGAAGAAGACAAAGGGCTTGGCGTTGCGCTGTTGCCGCCGGCGAAGAACCTCCTCCACATCAGCACGCGTAGCTTCGCCCTGGCACGAGTCGTCACCTCGCAGAGCTGCTACGATGAAGGCATACAGGTGCAAGCGTATGCTGGTTTGGAACTCCGCCACAGAGCCCTCTCGCAGGACCCCCACGTCGAAGTTGATACACGCCAGGAAGGACATCGTCCGACTGCGAAAGGCTCGGTACACAGACTGCTCCATGTCCCCCGGAAGTGTGCACAGCACGTAAAAGACGTCGAACACTCCACTCGCAGTCATGTTGAACGCCATCTGCGTCTTGCCGGTGCCTGACGAGTTCTCCAGCACGACGAAGCGCCCATTAGCAGACTGAGCCGCACGCTTGAGCACTGCTTCCACCACCGCCACGCCCTCGGAACGCTTGAGGTGTTGAGCAATATTGCTGTAGGTATCGACGGCTGCAGTGTGAGGTTTATCAATGCCCTTAGGCAACAGCACGACTTCTTGCGGTCGCGTCGCGTTCAGAGGGGGAATCTCCACGATGACCGCCTTCTCTCTCGAGCTGCCAAGTCCGTCAATGAGGGCGTCAGCGGCTAATGGCTCGGCGTGCGAGTCGTAAGCGGCTCGCGTCTCGAAGACTAGTAGTCGATTCATGGCCACGACGTCTGTGAGGAGGCAGTCTCGGTGGATCTTGCGACGGAGATCGTCCAACAGCGTCTCGTGGTCGGCAAGCTGCGCGATAGCCGCCGCCGTGTGCTCCGGGCGCCGGCGCGTGCTTTGCTCCACCAAGTCGTACCAAACCTCCGTCCCCATGGCCTGCTGTCAACTGGGCAAGTTCAGGAATGGGCAGCTAGTTTTTCGATTCGCTCGGTGAAGTGCATCTTGTTAGCATTTGACACGGATGGGTTGGGCTGAAAGATGGACAAGACTGCCGATTTTCCGTTCTTGCAAGCCAACGACGGAGTGATGTACGGAATCGAGGAAAACCTGGCTGGGGCAGGACGTGTCCTGATAGTGGCAGCACCACGAGAGCCCAACCGCAGAATGACCACCATCGTTGGGGTCGCCATGTACCAGATGTACCGGTACATCAGTCGGATTTGGACCCCTCGCGGCGTATCTTCGCTAAGCTTATGCGGCTGCTGCCCGCCTACTGCGTGCGGCTCAACGGCTCGGCCCTGTCGACTGCGCAATGCACGCAGCTCGTCGCTCTGCAAGGTATACGCACACTATCCGTAACACTAGGCAATAATGGAAGAGTCTAAACGTGTATGTGTCAATGTGCAGGGTCTCAGCTGATTCTTCTGCTGCTGAGCATGAGGCGGGTGCTGCAGCTCGCAGGAAGACGGACGCGCTCCTTACGTTGCTGGTCGGAGCTCGACGCCGTGCTGTTCGTGCTGCATTTGCTGCTGGTTATTGGCGCCGCGGCCTGCTCGGTGGCTGTGGCGGGTGTCGCCGCTCTCCATCACTCGTCGGCGTCGTTGGTAATTGGAGCGAGCGTCGCGGCGGCGGCCTGGGTCTTCTACGCCGCGGGGGTTTTGTACGAGTTCCTGCAACATAAGAGGAGCTGCAAGCTCGTCGTGCTGTTCGTGGTGATCGTGGGTGTGGAGGAGCTCGCGATGAACATGGAGAGACTTGAGTCTGATCTCTTGGTGCTGACACTCGTGCGTTGGAAGGCTCTAACTGCGGCCTCTGTGGTCGCATTCGCACTGCTTCGGGTGCTGGTGTATCAAGTGAACGATGAAGAAGACGGAGGGATGTACGAGGTGCTGAAGGACAAGAAGATGCACGTGGTGATGGAGAGTCCACTGGACCGCGTCGGGTGGCTCTCGCAGTTCTCGTACCATTGGATCTCGCCGTTCATTGCGTTGGGCAAGAAGCGCAGACTGGAGATGGAAGACGTACCGAACCTCCCAGTTCGAGACGACACGGCAGTCGCTGCGAAGCTGTTCGAGACTGAGCTACAGCGTGAATTCAATGAGTACCGTCCCTCAGAGAGGTCCTTCTTGCGCGTCTCGCGGCGCTTGTACGGCGCCGATGTGATGGTCTTCGCCGTGTGGTCGACGGCCAACAAAGCCATCGGGCTCGCGAGTCCGTTGCTACTCAAGCTCTTCTTGGACTGGGCTGGGTCGTCGGACCCGTCGCTCTCGACAGGCTACTACCTCGCTGCGGCGATGGTGGGGAGGTCCGTCCTCTCAGCAGTCTCAGGAACGCAGTACAACCTGGCGTGGAAGAGGTTCGACTTGCGCGTGCGCGCCGGCTTAGTGTCTGCGATTTACGCGCGCACGCTGCAGCTATCAGGGCAGGGGAAGAGACGAGCTGGAGGACTGGGACGCATCACGAACCTGCTGTCCGTTGACGTCGGGCGCATCGTTGGCATGCCCAGCACGTTGTTCGACATGGTGCTGATCCCTGCGGAGATCGCGGTGGCGCTCATTCTGCTGAGCCAGGCGGTCTCGGTCGCCTTCGTGGCGGGGATCGCCGTCCTGGCGGTCATGCTGCCGCTGCAGACTGTGCTGGGGCGCAAGATCCAGCGAGTCACTGCGGACATGATGCGCTTCCGAGACGAGCGTGTTGGTCTCGCAGCAGAGAGCTTGAAGGCGATCCGCACGCTGAAGTTGCTGGGGTGGGTTGTGTCAAGGCAGGAGGCCATGAGCAAGAGCCGTTCGCTTGAAATGGGGAGGCTGCAGGTGCGCAAGTACCTGGACGCCTTCTGCGTGTTTTTTTGGGCGTCTACACCGGTGATCGTGCAGGTCTCAGTCTTCGCCACTGCGGTCTTCTCGGGGCGTGACATCTCGGCTGCAGACGCCTTCACGGCGATAGCGCTCTTGGATCGCCTGATCTTCCCGATGAACTACTTCCCATGGATCATCAATGGGTTTCTTGAGGCGCGTGTGTCGGCGCTACGCATTCGCGGCTTCCTCTTCGACAGAAACGACGAGAACGTGGCACAGATCACGAGCGACTACGAACCTCCTTCTGCCTCTACGGAGTCAACAGCAGAGGGAGATGAGATTGTATCAATACGTGATTGCGAGTTCGGGTGGGGCTTGCTGAAGCCCGATAACGGCGAAGACGAGGATGGATCAAGCGCCGAGACCCCTCTCCTGGCAGGGGATACCCCGCTATCACCCTCAAGGATGGCTAACCCCTTCGTGCTGCGGATCAACGAGCTGGAGTTGAGACCAGGGACTACCTACGTAGTGTGTGGCCCTGTCGGCGCTGGGAAATCGTCCCTGTTACTCGCATTGTTGGGCGAAATGCCTCTGCGGTCGAGCCCGTACAGCGATCCGGCTACTGGTTACAAGAACCAAAACGCCTCGCGTTGTTCGTATGCCCCGCAGAGTCCGTGGCTCTTCCGTGGGAGTGTCCGAGCTAACGTAACCTTGTGCAGTGATGAAGATCGAGACTTTGGCGATGATAAAGACAGCGATGACGCCCGATACGAGCGCGTTCTTAGAGCGTGCGAGCTTAACGTGGATCTCCGCAGAATGAAGCCTCCTTATAGCGTCTCCGAGAGCGGGAGTAACTTCAGTGGCGGGCAGCGCGCCAGAATCAACCTCGCCCGAGCTCTTTACCAGCGAGCAAACCTTTATTTGTTGGATGATCCGCTGAGCGGGTTAGATATGACCACAGCGAGCAAAGTGGTCACGAACTGCTTCATGTCGGGCTCCAGTATATTCCCTGCTGATGCTTCTGTAGTTATCGTGACGCACTCGCTGCATCTTCTGCCTCTTTTCCCTACGGCCGCGCAAGTTGTCGTCATGGATGAAGGAAACATCGTTGAGCGAGGAACGTATAGCACCTTAAAGGCACAAGACCCACCAAGTCGTCTGATGACGCTGATGAAGAACTCTCCTAGTGGTGACCACCCGGAGGACAGTTCCGATGGCGATTCCACGCCAAAATCAGAGCAGGGAACGGAGGAGAAGGTGGAACCAGCGGAAGATGAAGCGGAATCGAAGTCGACAAACCAGAACGAAGCGACCCCAAAGGAGGACGAAGAGGAGCATCGAGAGTCTGGGGTGGTGGGCTGGCACGTCTGGAAATCCTACTCATTGTCCGTAGGCTGGGGGCTCTCGGTCGTCATTCTGCTGGCTGTGGCGGCCATGCAGATCTCACGCAACTCTCTCGACTGGTGGATCGCTGTGTATACAAATGGCAAACACTCGATCAGCCCGCGAGAGTTTGCGATGGTCCTGCTGTACATTGCGGGAGCGAACATCGCTGCGGTGTTTTTCCGGTCATTTCTGTTCGCGTATGGAGGTCTGCGCGCAGCGCGCGCCACGTACAACAAACTGGTACGCAGCGTGTTCGCAGCTCCTCTTCGGTTCTTCGAGCGCACCCCCACCGGCCGCGTGCTGAATCGACTGAGTGGAGACACGTACGCAGTTGATGAATCGCTGGCTTTCATCCTCAACATCTTCCTGAAGGACGCGGCGGACGTGACGGGGGCTCTTGTGATCCTCTTCTACGGGAACCGCTTGGTGCTGGTGCTGCTTGTCCCGTTGAGTGTGCTCTACTTCCACTTGCAGCGAGATTATCGCCCCAGCTCGCGCCACCTCAAGCGACTGGACGCAGCAACGCAGTCACCACTGCTGGTTATGTTCACCGACACTTTAGACGGCCTCACCGTGATTCGAGCGGCGCGGAAGCAGCGACAATATGCGCGTGGCTATGGCGTGTGCTTGAATCGCAGTCAGCGAGTCTCGTTCCTCAGTTCGACGACTGGCGCTTGGTTTGGGCTGCGTCTGGATATGCTGGGCGTGTGCGTCACCTCGTTCGTTGCGGTGTTCGCCGTGGCCGACTTCAATCTCACTGGAACTGTGAACCCCGGCATCCTCGGACTCACGCTCACGTACGCGCTGCCAATTGTGGGGAAGCTCAACTCGATCCTCAACAGCTTCGTCGACACTGAGCGTCAGATGATCGCTGTCGAGCGCGTCAAAGAGTACGCAGACTTGGAGCCTGAGGAGGAAGTCGTAGGCACGGGAGACACCGCAAAGGCAAAAGAGATGCCGTACGTTTGGCCGACAGCTGGACACATATCGATAAAGGCCTTAACGGTGACGTACGGCGCAGCAGCTCAAAGTGCCGAGAAGCATGACAAGTTTGGTGACGCCGAATGGGAGTGGGTTGGACCACGGGTGGCGGCTCCAGCGCTGAAATACGTCACGTGCGAGATCCCTGCTGGCCAGAAGATCGGCATTTGCGGTCGGACAGGAGCTGGGAAGTCGACGCTGTTGAACGCGCTGTTCCGAGCTGTGGCATGGGAGCGAAGCGGTAGCATCATGATCGACAACGTGCCTCTGGACTCGTTGAAGCTCCAAGATCTGCGGTCACGACTCACGTATATCCCACAGGACGTGGTGGTGTTCTCTGGTACAGTTCGTTCAAATCTGGATCCTAGTGGGGCGCTGGACGACGAGCGCCTTTGGACGGTGCTACGTAAATGCGGCGGTCTCGCAAATGCCATCGCCAAGTTGGATCGCGGTCTGGATACAGTCGTCGAAGGCGGCGCCGAGGAGCAAGCGGCGACATTTAGCCAGGGCCAAGCCCAACTACTTTGCATTGCTCGAGCGCTGCTGCGCCCGTCGAAGGTTCTTTGCATCGATGAAGCTACAGCCTCAATCGACCACGAGACCGAGCGTGCCATTTCAGAGGTCAGTCAGTTCCCCCGGTATAACTCTGCTGAGATATTTGTTTTTGATTCTGATCGTTTACTATGCACAGGCGATTGCATCCGAGTTCGCGTCGTCCACAGTTCTGACCGTGGCTCATCGCATTCAAACGATCATGCACTGCGACCGAGTTCTGCTGCTCGATAATGGCCGCCTCGCTGAAACCGGTGGCCCGCAAGAGCTGGCGCAGAATCCTCAATCTTTATTCTATCGTTTGGCAAACTCGTCTGTGAGCGAGACCGAACTGCTTTGAAGGTATACCGCTAACATGAACATACGATAACACGAGTTAATGCCGCATGGGTTTATGCTAGACCAAAGATTTTGCGGACGCTGGTTTGTCTTCCTTGGCGAGCTTTCCATCTGCCTTTTCGCTCGTTGCACGTTTGAACAACGATTTTTTAGCTGGGGAATCGTTGGCCGGAGTATCTTTCGCTTGACTTTCAGCTGGTTTGTCGGTAGATTTGCTGGTGTCCGCCGCAGCTGGTTGAGCTGAAGTAGCAGGATCAGTCTTTGCCTCGTCATTAGTGGCAGCTTCTTTTGCCGTTGGCTTTGCAAGCTTTCTCGGCGGCTCCTTGAAGATTTTGATTTTGTAGCGCACGATGCCGCGGATAAGGTCCTCCACAAACTTTGGCAACCACAAAGAGTCTTGGTACTGAGATCATCAGAGCAGAGTAATAAAATGTTTGTTAATTCTTAGTTTGGGAATAGACTCGTCCACGTTATGCTTACCTTTTCGATTGCCTTCATCAGCTTCGTATGGCCCTGGACGTTGGCCCAGTCAAGTGGACACATTGCAGCCTGTACAGTACACCAGGAGCAAACAACTGCTCAAATACCAAGCCCGGTAGCACCCGGAAGCACAACGAATACGTACGTCGTAGTCCTGTACGTAAAGATCTTTGACGTCCGATGCTCGCAGTAGAAGTATACTAGCGTCGACGTGGCCAGCCCAACACGAGAGATGTCTGGAATGAGAAACATGAGTGTATACTGTCATTCGTGGCCAACAACGACGTAAAATGCGAGGCGTTTGCTGCTTACAAAGGTAAGCTACCGTTCTCGTCCAAGCATCTCGGGCTAGCTCCTGCAGCCAGCAAATAGTTTACGACTGGCACCGAGCCGCCTTTTGCTGCCCTGTGTTCTCTCACATGACAATCACTAGTTAGCTCAGTTTTTCCAGTATTTCTTTTAGCAAAAGCTCACCAATGCAGCGGAGTTCGGTGAAGCTGCCGCGACCAATAGATGCAGTTTGATATCAAATGGGTGAGACCGTAGCAGCAAAAGGCAAACTGCGATGATACAGCATACATTCCATGGGTCCAGATTGCTGTCTGTAGGGCTCTCGCCCTCGATTTCAACAAGGTGCTTCACTCTCACGATATCCCCCTTTATCGCAGCCCAGAAAATGTCGGACAAAACGCACTCAACGCTCGAGCTGCCAAAGTATTTATCCATCGGGGACAGATGCTTCCGTGTCTACATCGCACGAGTCACCGTACTCACCCCGATCAGTGTTGCTGACAAGCACCAAAACACAGCGCTTCAGAAAATAAATTACCGCCGGGAGGATCCGAATTTGCACGGGCATGCGCGTTCGTTTGATGGCCTTGACGATGCGCAGCTTCATCTGGAACTTGGCCTTCTCTCGATTCACAAAGCCAGTTTTCTTCTTGGACAGTTTGGGCGCTTTAGCGACAGTCGCAGATCCCTCTCCAGGAGCATTGTTATCTGATTGTGCAGCTTCTGCGATTTCTAGCGCTTTCAGTCTTTCCTCCTCCTCCTTTTCCAGCATTTCTTGCCTCTTTTGGATACGCTCTTCGCGGGGTTTCTTTCCAAACATAACGAAATTCGTCACAACCACATAAAGATCGATCACCTCCAGCCACAAATAATAAAGTTCCTACCTTCTTCCTCGAGGGCGACGTAGCCCTGCCGTTTTTGTTCGTCTTCTTCTTCTTCCGTGGAGTTTTCCCGTCGGGGGTTGCCGTAGTCTCAGGCGTATTGGGGCCAACCGAAGCTGAACCAAGACCCTCAGTGTCCGTCTCATCTTGAGGACCCCCCTCTCTCGTCCCGGGATCCGTCGGATCTCCACTGTACGGCGTGTTATTGCTCTCCTGCCTCGACTCCCAGTATGTTTCTTGGTTGAACACGCTCGTCGGCGACTCGGGTACCCCCGCCAAGTTTCCTTCTTCATCGTAGTAGTAGCCGGTCGTCTGTTCCGCCGTGAGCTGATCCAAGTACAGTTGCGGCTGAGGTTCTTCCGGGTTGTAGCTCCAAGCCTCTTGCCCCTCCGCTGCATAAATCTGCTGTCCATCGCCGTACTCCTCCCCGTTGGCATAATACCCATAGGCATCCGCGTTGGGGTCGTATCCCTCGTACTGGTATTGGTACACATCATTGGCGGAATTCCCCTCCTGGCCTTCTTGCTGTGCGTAATAGCCTTCATAGCCTTGTTGCTGATACGCGGAATAGTCTCCTTCTCCTTCTTGCTGCTGCTGATAGTAATTCGCGTAGCTGTCGGCGTCGTAGCCTTCCGGGTACGCGTACTCCGCCCCTACTTCTGTTAACAGCAGAATTATCAGCACCCCATATACTACGTTCAATCTGCGACCTAATTCTGCTGCACTCACCTCCATTCTCGCCCCCAGCGGCTTGTTCTGCACTATACTCACCCTCCATGGCAGCTCTGCACCGGGCAACTTGAAGCGAGCTCGCGTCGCTTCACTGCAGGTAGTACCGTAACCAGCATAATTCTGCACCAATGATGCCGCCAAATTATTTGAGGCACATTTCTATTTGAGGTCAACAGAAAGACAATAATGGACTTCTTGCGCCAGCTGGGCGAACGCCACGAGGCGCTCAAGAAGAAGATCCACAGCACGCGCATCCCTCTGTCCAAGAACGGCCAGCGCTTCATGGGACTCGTCTACTTCACGACGCCCATCATCGGCGGCTACTACGTCATGAAGTGGGCGGAGCGCCGCGCCGACGCCAACTTCCAGCGTGAGGTTCGACACTAATTTGAGTACAATAATTATAATTATTGTATAATAAACACAATAATTCATTTTTTTTCTTTTAGGAGACCGAGATCCGCCGAGCCGCCGGCAGCAACGCCAAGTACGTGGCCCAGCAGAACCAGCAGCTCAAGAGAGTGCTGCAGGAGAAGCATGAGTGAAGACAAAAAAACTCCAAAATGTGCCAAGAACGTGAAACAAAAGTTTTGCTAGGGTACCTGGAAGTTTTGTGCTCTTAGACATTGTAGTTGCTTCAAGCTCAGGTTGAAGCTAGTTTGTCTCTTTCTTCGTCGTGCCTCGCAACGAGTTCCCAGCGGTCTTTTCTTCATTCTTCTTGCACTTGGCCCGCTTCATCGAGTATGTGTTGCCTTGCTCGTCGTGAACAGGATCGTAGACGTCAAAGCAGACGAGAGGGCAGTCACTACCAGTAGCAGCGCTGCTATCACTCCCCTTACTGTCCGCGTCAGCACCGAACGGGAGCTTCCCGTAGCGCTTTTTGTAGTCCGCGTAGATTCCTCCATGCTCTTGCGCTTCTCTTTGCCCTGGCACTTTGCGCGGCGCATCTCGCACTCGTTCGAGTACTGCACGCCGTTGGTGTCGTACACGGGCCGCATGACGGCGAAGCAAAACGCGGGGCAGTCCACGTCGCTTGAACCGGACGAGTTGTATGGAAATGAGGCTGGAGTGAGCGGCTTGCTTGCTTCGGCGGAGATGGTCGCGACGGCGGCTAGGAAGAGGACGGCGGCGAACTTCATCGCGATACGAAGTGGCTTGGGTTCTGCGAATCCAGAAATGACCACCACCACTGCAGACGAGAACTAAACAGTATCGAGGCTGTGCTTCAAGAAGCAAGCACACGCTCGATCCAGGATAATGTTTGTGATGAGAACTCCTTGTGGAGATCACATGCTTGCGTAGCATGATCAATGGCCAATGAATCAATTGACAAATGGGCGGACGCTGCGCCAGCTAGCTTCTTTCTCGCAGCAAGCGTTCGCCTGATGGCGCTCTTTCGCACATTTGCACGGAACTGTACGCGCCCACACTTTTCTAGAGATTCCGTGAGCTCGCATGCTATTCGATAGAGTACAATGGCAAGATTTCAGTTAACATAGCTTGGTGTTGGTCTGTTCAAGCCCGGAGTATTAAATGTATTCTTACGTAGTCGCTCACCCTTGTAAATGACTCCGGTCAAACTCAAACAAACATCTATTCGTGCATCGGACGTTACCACTCTGCGACGGTTCCCTCCCGGCGAGTATTTTTCAACTCCATCTACGCAGCAGTGCTGCGGCAGCACCGAGCGAAATGACCGACAGCAAAGTAGATGCGATGGAAGCCAAGCTGCGCGAGATGTTCGAGGTGCGGTCAGGTTACCGCGACGAGCACAGTCAGGCTGCGATGCTGGCCAAGCACTTCCGCTCTTTCGACCGCGACGGATCGGGCGTCTTGGACTTCGACGAGTTCGCGCGGGCGATGCTGTCGCTCAACTTTGTGGGGGTGCAAGCGGAGACCGAGGCGCTCTTCGACCGCTACGACGCGGATCTCGACGGCGTTCTCAGCTACGTCGAGTTCGCTCTGGCAGTCACGGGGGTATCCGGTCGAGTACCGCTGACTGGTCGAGCTCGGTCGCTGCTGGAGTGCGTACGTGAAAGCATACTCGAGGCGGGCGGCAAGAACGGCATCCGGACATTGGGCGTGATCCTGCGACGAATCGACCAGAACGGCAACGGCATGATCGAGCTAGAGGTCCGTAGACTTAGTGGCCAGTTCATCTATCACTGTTAATACCTGACGTGACTCTCTCGCTTGTCAGGAATTCCGCGATGGTATCGCCCAGTTGGGTATCCGCGACGTTGATCCCGAGGAGTTGGAGCGCACGTTTCGCTGCTTCGACCGAGACCAAAGCGGCAAGATCACTATCGACGAACTCATGCGCGGACTTCGGGGGTCGATGGTTAAGGGCCGCATCCTGCTTGTGAAGAAGGCCTTCGCTCTCTTGGACACTTCAGGTGACGGTCATGCCACCATCGACGAGGTGCAGCGCCTGTACGACGCCTCGCAGCACCCCGAAGTCCTCGCTGGAAGGATGAAGCCACGCGACGCGATGCTCGAGATGATGAGCGTTTTCGAGCAGTCCGACTCGCGCGGGGACGGAGTCATCACGTGGCACGAGTTCCTCGAGTACTACAAGGACCTGAGCGCTGGCATCGCCAACGACGACGAGTTCGAGCTCATGGTGCGCAACGCGTGGCACCTCAGCGGCGGCGTCGGCTGGAGCGCCAACTCGTCCTGCCGTCGGGTGCTCGCCACCTTCCGAGACGGCTCCCAGCGGGTGCTGGAGATCGAGAACGATCTGGGTATCGCTGCGTCGGACACGCGTCGCATGATGGAGAAGCTCGCGGCTCAGGGCTATCGGGACATTGTAGGCTTGTCACTAGCTCACTAGGTGCCCCTTGCGCCACCATCATAGAAGCAACATAGCGACCCTCTTCTCTTCAAGCCCTCTCTTTCACTTGGGTCCAGTCTCAGATAAATATGTCGAGTAGATCTTCGTCCTCGTCCCCGCCACGCTCACCGGAAGTTTTCGTGCAGATTGACAGTCGCCAATGGACATCGAGGCGAGCGACGGTCGAGAGGACTACGCATCGGACCCAACGCCTTGTGTGGTGGAATGGCGGCACTTGTCTCTGAAGGTGGCAAACGAGAGTAAAGACCAAACGATTCTGGCTGATGTGAGTGAAGCAGCATGCTCTGGAAAGCTGGTCGTGTTGATGGGGCCTTCGGGGGCGGGTAAGACGTCGCTCCTTGACTGTCTGGCTGGAAGGAATCGACTCGTCACTGGTCGTGTGACTGTGAATGGAACCCCACTCAATGACAACGTGAAAGCGCTCATGACGTACGTGGTGCAGGACGATCTCTTCTACGAGACGCTCACAGTTCGAGAGCACTTGATCTTCCAAGGAAAGCTCCGTATTGGGGTTAGTCTACTTGCAACTGGATTTGGGGCAGACTGGCGTGCAGAATTTCGTTGGCGTCTTCTTCTTCATGGTTGCGAGCCAAACGATGATCACCGCCAATGGACAATTCAGCTCCGTGTCCTTGGAACTCACTCTCATCGCGCGCGAGTACTCTACCACGTGGCATCGTGCTATCTGGCCAAGAACGTGAGTGAGCTGCCCATGCAAATTCTTACTACCAATGGTGTTCTTCCTCCCCGTATACTTCATGATCGACATTGGGCATGGCGCGCTTGTGTACGTCTACCAACAAGTTATGGTGATTCTTGTCCACAGCGCCGCGGTGGGGTATGGCTACATGATTTCATGCATTTGTCGGCGTGCTGATATCGCCCCCATCATTGGAATTGTTCTACGTATGCCCATGGTGCTGCTGGCTGGACTGCTCATCAACTCGGAGGACATTCCCGTCTGTCTCATCTGGCTCGAGTATCTCCCCTCTAAAATACTGCGTGACCCAGTCAGGAGCACAAGTGCTGAGTAACTGCAGCATGTACGGGAGGATGGATGACTAGACAGCATCCGGCTGGATTGGCGTGATGAATTGACGGAACACTGCGTCGCATTACGTCTACAAACTGTAGACACATGTTGCTTGTTTTAATACAGTATATGTCTTGATTGGTATTCCCTCTCTAGAGATACCCCATGACAATAGCCCCGCCGATAGCGGCAATCGCGACCAAGTTGGTAGCTGGGACGGCGGAATACTCGTGCTCTTGCGAGTTCATCATGGATAGGTACATGGTGCCGAACGCGACTGCCAAGCTCAGCGGCACCCATGGAAAAGGTGCTGCAGATTTTTTGCCCCACTCCAGCTCGCGCTCCTCACGCTGGGCCGTTAAGCTCGTTACCACCTCCTTGTGCCACTCCTAAGTTACCATCAAATAAAAAAATGTTAGTTTAGCACCAGATCTGAAATCTTTCAAGACAGATAAATACTTACGCGTAGCAGAAACTCGTCTCGACTGGCATCGCGAAGGCTGGCGTATAGCTCCTCTAAAAGCTGCGGGAAATCTTGCTGGAAACGCTGAAACTCTTCTCGACGAGCGGTGACGTCTGCGAGGTTTGTTTGCACAAACCTCATGGCGACCTGCTTCAGGTGAGCAGCGTGCACTAGCTCAGCAACTACAAGCACTTCTAGGCAGTTCGCTACGGTCACATAGATCGCATGCTCGCACAAGCGCTTCATGCGCTCGAGTCCGTACTTGTCCGCGGCCACAAGGTCCTCCAATAGCTGGTCACTTGCTTCTTCCTCCGCATTGAGTTCTGCGCCATCGGCACCACTGCCACTGGCGTCGTTGTTTGCTGACCTTGCGTTATTCTCCTCCTTACGCTCCGGTAGCGTGACTTGATCGTAGTAAATGAATCGAAGGACTCGCACAATTCCGGCGTACGAGTCTTCGACACTGACGACGGCTTTACCGCCGTGGGTACCGTCCACGAGTTGAGAGGCTGAATGCTGGAAGGCGAGCACAGCTCGAAAGTACTCGCTTCGGGCTACCAGCATGCACCGATGCACTGGTATCTGTCGCCCCTCTGCTATTAACACTGTGTCCGTCCACGCCACGTCACTCAAAGCGAACCTCATATCATCATTCAATGTGCGCGCGGTACTGCCTTCGTCTCCCCCTGCTACATCCTCTTCAGTATCGGTGTCATCGTCTTCCTCCTCCATCTCGGCAAGAACTGGTGAAGGAGTAGACTCCCCAGAGAGAGGCGATGAGGAAAAAAGGCTTTCACGGCAGAGTCGAGCGAGACCAGGCAGTTTGTATAGCTTTGCAGCGCGCAGGACGTCATTCACCAGATAGTACGAGGTCTTGGTCATCTCCATCGAGAAGTTATCCGTGTAAATAAATTCCACCAGCGCTCTTGCAACGTCGTCCCGTATCTGAGGAAGCAGTAACTCCATGAGTTCTGTCTGGTTGAGACCGTCTCCTTCGGCTCCATCAAGTCGGTTCTGCTGCTGCTGCTCTTCGTCGAGAATGAGTTGACGCAGAACGGGACTCCGCTGAGCAAGCAGCAACTTGTGTACCAGAAGGCGCTGACCGGATACCACCAACACGAGGTCAGCGCCTGTGATGGCTGTTGCTTGATCCAGATCACCGACTTGTGCGTGGACGATAGCCTCCCTGTAGAGTTTAGTCATCGAACGAGCAAGAAAGCTGCCGGAGCTGAAGGCGATCGTCTGACGACCACCACATACCACGTGCTCGACACTGTGCGTCCCTATATCGGCGATAAACTGGCCAACCGATTCTTCTCCTTGCTCAAATCGATGACCGCAATTCACCAGCTTCGGTAGACTGGAGAGAACCGGTTGATTCGTCTTGGAACCATCTATTCCAGAGCTGGCGTATCCTTCTCCCCACATGTAGAGGTCCCCGCTATCTGAAATGGCTGCAGCATGCTGAGCTCCAGCACTGATACGACAAATCCTGGTATCGGGGGTAGCGAAGCATGGGATCACTTGCGGTGTCATCCACTTCATACACGGCAGTGTGGGACACGATACGGCGACCGTCGCGGACTTCTTGTGCTGCGAAACGAGTCGTTGGTGGCGCTGCAGGATTGTTTCAGTCAAAAGGGCGTTCTTCTGGCTGCCGTAGAGTCCGTGACCGAGCACTGCACCACCACAAGCACCCCACGTCCACACTTGTCCGTCGTTTGATAGAGCCATGCTCCAGTTCTCGCCTGCTGCAACGTCACGCCACTGTTTCTGACTGTTTCCTTGGAATACCGCGGTGGGTGCGAGTGTATCGCTGGCGTCGCCTCGCCCTTGTTGACCGTTGTTGCCTCTTCCCCAGGTGACCAACTCTCCAGCTCTCGTCATACCAACACAGTGGGCATCTCCACACGCCATCTTCGCGAATAGAGCTTCCCCACATAACCGGTTGTGCGATGCTTTCGTTCCCGCCGAGTAGAGGTTGTGGATCTGTCTTGGTGTGAGCTGAAACGACTGGAACTGCTTCCGCACAGCCCCTCCTCCATGCCGCCGAGACGTCCGCGCGATAATTGGGATCCGACCAAGACCAAGACGTCCGTCACTCCATTTGCCCCAAGAGAAAGCATAGCCGTCTCGTGTCAGAGCCACACAAAACCCACTACCGCACGAAACTGAGTGAACAGAGGATGTCGATGGCTTTGTGATGGTAATCCCATCGCGAGTTAGTTCCACTGGCGGCAAGTCAACTCGCTGAGGTGTCGACGCACTACGCAAAGTCCCTCTCCCCAGTGCAATGCCCACGCCCCACGAGAACAAACTCCCTTCCTGACTCACAGCAGCAGAATGAGCCCCGACCAGTTGATCTCCACCGCAGGAAATATCGCGAACGACAATCAGATTGTCGAAGAAGAAATCCACGAGTGTCGGCTGTGCGACGTAGCCGTTGACTTCGTACCCGAGTCCCAGTGCACCATCCAAAGTGTGGCCACAAGCAAAGACAAGGCCCATGTCGTTGAGGAAAAGTGTGTGAAAGCGACTGCACGCTGCCTGCACGATGCGGTTCCTTGGGAATGGCTTCAAACACATCACCATAAGCATCAACAGTGAGCTCTAGCGTGTCAAGTACCAAAACCTAGAGCAAGCTTAACAGAACGTACCGTTTCAATCTCAATCTTCTTGAACCAGCTCCCAGCGTTTTGTTTACACTCTGGACTGGAGACGTTTTTGCCATCCAAGCTGGGGTTCTCATCGTGTGCCCCCCATTGCGATATGGTAAGCAGCTCAGATAGCTCTCCCGCTACTGGTAGGGCGTGAGTACCCACTTTACTCTGATGATCAGCGTTCGTTCTGCTGTGGTCCGTAAATTCGTCGCTCTGTTTCTCTGGGTCATCCCCAAATTCCAGTTGGGAGGCTTCTAAGTATCCGTTTGACACGCACAGGCGCTGGAGGATTTCGTCCAGCTGGTGCGTGGACTTGATCATCTCCTCCAGCATTTCGGCAGTCTTCAGCTCCACATCCACTCGCTGCTGGTCTGCCGCTGGCATCGCTGTACGGCTCGCTTTC
Organism: Phytophthora pisi; assembly: GCA_024679225.1. Taxonomy (NCBI): domain Eukaryota; phylum Oomycota; class Peronosporomycetes; order Peronosporales; family Peronosporaceae; genus Phytophthora; species Phytophthora pisi. Next base: position 16,068 of record JAIKVJ010002946.1, read on the forward strand.
TGCCTCGTCGCCCCCATTCCGAAATAGTGATGCCTGTGAAAGATCGCGAATGGGAGCGCGCCATTTGGAGGAAATATCCTAAGCCCACGTGTGTCAGGAACATTTCTGATTGGCCAAAATTCGACAAGTGGTCGGGTATTATCCCCGAATTCATATAATCAAGCAGATGATACTCATTAAGTAGCACTACCAGGATAATGGCCGTCTACTTGTGACCTAAACGCAATATTTATTTTTGGTATCGAAACCACATTT
>JAIKVJ010002947.1:0-16236 GCA_024679225.1 Phytophthora pisi
GTGTAAGCCGTAGTAGTGAGCCAAGGCAGGCCCACTACATGGCGTCTGTACTCGCCTGTGGGACCTTGCCAGCACAGCGACAAGGAGCAGGACCATCAGCGCTTGCGGACTTGCTCTCCTGGACCGCGACGAGCTTTGAAGTGTGCGCTGCATTGTCGTGATGGACGATAGCATCTGGGTGACGGCTGCGGCAAGTATGGTGGTGTTTCCATTGCTGCGTTCCACCAGCTGCCCGAAGGTCTCCGTTTGCCAAGCCGTGCGAAGCTGCCGACCCCAACCAATGCACGTGTCCAGCGAGAGCCGAGCTCCCACCGCTGTGTTGGTTGCGTCCAGAGCTTCGTGGAAGCGGTACCGCTAATGCGATGTGAAGCCTGTAGCAGCCTGCTCCTGCTGGACTGCCGTCGCGACGTCGTCAAGATGGATGAGCAGGGACGCAAGCGCCGCATCCAGGACTAAGGCGTCGACGTTGAGCGTGGTGTCCGTGAAGCCGCTGACGTTCTTGAAGAGCTGGCCACGCAGACTTAGCAGCTGGGCATACTCCAGCGCAGGAAGAAGCTCGCTCAAGGTGGCAATCGTGGGCGTGACGCATGGCAGGTGTGGGTCTCGGTATCCAGCGAGGACTTTGCCGACACTCAGGTCCTCGCGAGTCGTGGTACCCACGAACGCGAACGCCTTCGCGAGCGAGTCCAGCAGCCAAGCTCCCCGGGTCAAGATCCACTGGATCACAAGCTGTGGTGAGGCGTTCGCGTACGCTGCGGAGCCGCGGCGCAAGGGGTGGCTGCTCAATCCTGCGGTGAGCGTCGGGGGCAGTGAGGCAGAAAAGGCTTGGGCTTGGAGCTCGCAGACCATTGTGATGACGTCATTAATATACTTGGACACGTTGGGCCTTCCTCTCACGCGCTTTGTTGGTGGCTCGTTCCTTGGTTCAGCTTTCTATTCAAGGTTCTCCCAGTAGAGTATAGCTTCGTCTTGGCTGCAGGTCTACTCCCCTGGCAAATCCGATGCCGCCGCGTGCGGCACTAGCAGGAACGCATAGCTGGAAGGCTCCGACGCTCCGACGAACAGCATTCCGAGGCCGTGCAGCATACACTGCTCCCAGTGAGTGGCGGCCTTGTAAATCGAGATGCCTTGAACCACCGAAGTCTTGATTCGAGCTAGATGCAGAAACAGCCCCCCCCCCGATGCCGCCATAGACAGCTGGCTCTTCCTAGCAAAACAGGTATCAATCGCTCGACCAAACGTGTGCCACATTAACGTTAGTACAGCAGCGTCATGCAAACTCTTATAAACTGAGCCCTTAATCGCAGTTTCCTGCACCAGAACACGCCAGCTAGCAAATTTTGCTCCTCAATAGTTGAACCCGTTTTGTCGCGTATTTTCGCAATTCGCTTGCTGTCTGACAAGTACAGAGGGTACCGCTCTCGGAGCAGGTTCACAACTTGGGACATATAGCCCACAGCAGTAGCCTTAGCAAGACGGCCTCCTCGAGCACTAGGCTTAGTTTGCAAGAAAATGGAGAAGGTGGTTAGCTAAGAGTAAAAGTTTTGACTTGGTAGAGCATCAGGAATAGACAGTGACTTCGCAATACTAGCAATTGACTCCTCATTCATGTTTGCAAGAGCTAAGAATTCGCTGAAGAACTTCATCGCCGCTGCCTCCTGCCCTGCTGTCCCTTGCGGGATGCCAATCCCTCTCGGCGCCCGCTGCATCTTTTCAAATGGGAGAGGAGAGAAAGCAGACGAGGCACAGCCACCAACGATACAATCATGATTTGTATTGGGAATTTGTGGTCAAATATGAGTAATGCAACATTTTACACTTAACTTTTGCATTGAACATTATTCTAGCAAGACTGTAAATTCCCAAAATAATTGGAAAAATGTTGGGATATACACGAATCGATCGTGATTGGCTAAATCATTGAAGAACTTGTCCTGATTGGATAGATGCAATGACAGAGAAGCGCAAGGAATGCCAAGTTGGGAGAAAGCTTTCTTATCCTACAGTTGTGACCGACGATAGCGAAACTTTGCGAGTTATTGTGCGAGGTCGTTTTCGCGCTGGACGTGTGGTTTAGCTGGCACATTCGCGAATCGCCTGACGCTATGGAGCTTTGCGTTGAAAATCTACGCAGATTGTACCGCAAAGAGCGAATGTACTGGGACCTTATCGCTGCGATTCCTGATTACGATATGCTGTCTTTGTTCAAATGCAGTCCGTGGTTCAAAATGCTGCGCTGCGTCAAGATTCTCAACATGAAACGATACCTGGACGAACTAAATCGGCGCAGTGTAGCCAGCGAGATCACGCGCTTCTCACATGTGTCGATGTTGTACTTGTTGGTGATATTTTGGTCGGCTTGTGCCTATCTAGCAGTGGCCACCAGAGTGGGCTTTGCTTCAGACTGGGAAGATTGGCTCCCATCTCAAGAATTGCAGCTCGAGACCCTCTAAACCCGTCCTCGAAGCAACTAGCGCTCCGCCTTCTTCGCGGACTCTCCTTCGCTGTCACCACAATTGTCAAGAAGACGTACATCCCTACACCCACGACAGCGCTTGTGTTCGTGTTCCACATTGTGATGTCGTTCATCGGTCTCCTGGCCATGTCGTACGTGATCGGGGAGCTCGCAAGTCTCTTCATATCGTACATCGATCTCGAAGTTGGATTCCGCAAGAACTGCATCGCTGTCGAGCTGTACCTACGCCGTCTTCGAGTGAGTGAGCAGCTTAAAGCCCGCACGACTGCCTTTATGACGTCGCTGTGGTCCTCTCACGCGGGTGTTAATTACGAGGACCTTCTGGCCGAAATGTCGTGTGATATCCGTGCAGCGTGTGTGCTCCACGTCTCGAAAAAGCCCTTGGACTGGTTCATGGATGTGGCAATACATTATGCATGGGCGAAAAAAAATGACATGCGATTAATGCCATTATCGGGAGCCCTGCCCACCGACACAGCTTCATGAACCGCTTGAGCTGGTCGGGGTGGCTCTGGAAACTCGCCTCCTCCTGGGCCGACAGACCCACCGCCGTCTCCAACAGAGCCCACGGCGTGCCTTTCAGTTCCGCCACCTTCCACGGTTGGAACGGGTCGATGCCCGTCGTGAAGTACTCGCCAGCAGCAGCACGATGTGAAACATGCACTGCTCGCCCAGGAACCACGGGGAGTTCTGCCATGTGTAGCTCTTGCCGACCAGCAGGGTCTCCCAGTGAGCGCTCGGGGGGGGCTTGGCCGACTCCTCTGGGCACTGCGACGGCAGTGGAATCACGGCGTCGTTGATCATGTCGTCGGTGAGCTGCAGCAGACGCGGGCATTACTTCTCCGAGAAGCGGTCGCGGTTGTGGGCCTGCAGTAGCGCACGAGGCCGGGGAGACGCGTCAGGTACGACTCGTTGGCGAATGCCGGGGACGTCGGTGTAGATCTCCTCGAGGTGCTGCACGCGCTCGAGATACTCGGCTGAGGCGCTCATCGTGACGGTGTCTGCGGTAAGAAGAAAAAGTGATAGTGACTCACTCGACAGAGCTCCCATTCGTGAGTTGTGCCGTTCACGTTGAATCAACACCGTTGATTGCTGGCTGCTTCCTGTTGGTATTGGTAACACATATATATGGTATTACAGATTTCGCTCTTACTTCTGACCGAGGGCACCACTGTGGGTTTCTCAAGAGCATATGTATTTACACAGGCTTCCTATTTTATACAAGTGGCATTGTGATGCGCGCTAAATGATCCTATCGACTTTTTTTATCCTCTCCGCAGCTGCAGGAGGAGCGCTCGTTAGCGCCGCTGAACATTATACAGGTGTAGCGAAAACAGTTATGCATTGTTCGGGTCATTTTCATGCCTTGAGGGCGCGCAAGCGACCTGGCGATGATCTGCCGCGTCTGGGTGATTGTCATCCAGTGTGCCATGGCGTCTTGAATGTGCGCGGGTGTGTGAGGAGGTATTGAACGACTTGAAGAAAAATTGCGAAGTGAGGCACTCGTTTGGAATAACTTAGGACACTCGTACTCTAGTTCCCGCCTTCTTCCAGTCTTCTAAAGTCAAAGCGCTTTGCCCTGTATAAAATTATATTACCAATGAGTTAAAGGTTATCAGTTATTCACGGCGTGAGAAGTGAGAGCGAAATCTGTATCCGATAATCTCACACTCCCTCTCAAATCACTGTTAATACTTCACATTGCGTATTGAGGGATACGCCTGTACGATACAATTGTTTACGACTATCACACCGGCACAGTCGGGATATCCTTCAAGCACTCGCTCACAGTGGAACCGCGACAGCTTGTACAAAATTGCGTATGTCGCCGATATTACTGTCGCTCTGCTTGGTATCGGGGAGAATACGAAAAGTTCTCCGAAACACGAGCCTTTTCGAATCTCTTGTACGGACACGGACTGAACGAGAATAGCGAGAACCCCCGAGCCCACAACGTACATCGCATGACCGTACGTCTCTGGAGAAATCAAAGTTGTCTGCGCAGGAACGGCAATCATCTCCAGAAGGCTCGTGATAGCCACGATAAATCTGTCACTGCAACCATCAAAGATCGGGACCCGGGCGATCGTCGACTTGAGCAGTTCTACCTGGATGTCGTTGGCTATTGACGGGCACAGGATCTTGGTCGTGTCCCGATCCGTCGACTCAGCATCAGTGTAATAGCGCTGTGACAACAAAGCTAGTAGTACTTAGTTCACCAAAACGTTTTGAAAATAAATTAGAGCGAGTCTTACCTGGAGGTACTCAATCGCCTTCGCTTGTTGGTATTCCGGAACCCTGTGGAAGGAGAGTACATGCACAAGTTGGTTTATTCGTGCCTCCACCGCTTCCGTATTTCCGCTTTGACACTTGGATATCACGAATATCGTTGCGCATATTGTCACGAACATGGAAAACCCGCAGAGCGCCACCAGTATCGTAAACAGAAACTCGGAGATGTGGCGCGGGATTTCCCCTTCAAAGTACCCCGTCATGATCCCCACGCTCCAGAACAGCGCCGCTAAATAATCTCTGAGCAGAGACTCACTCGGCCGTCGAGTCTGCGGCAGCCACAAATTCCTCCCGCTCTCGTCGTAGCCGAAGCTGTGCCGCACGCACGCCAAAATGTGCGCCAGGTACACCGTCGAGACCAAGCAAGACCTTGAGCAGTTTAAGACGAAGTTCTTGGCGTACAGCTCGTCCAGAAGCAACAGAAGCTGCGGCAGTCGGGACCATCGGAATAGCTTCAAAAACATCGTCTTGAGCACAATATCCGGATACACCAGCACCAAGGCCTGCCCTGGCAGGATGGCCACCAGATCCAGCACGAATTGTCTGGAGCAGAGGTACCTTCGTCGTGTATCTACTTTGTCTCGGATGAGGTTGCCGTCCCGATAGTAGCCCGTATGTGCCTGTACGAACAGGTCCAGAGCGAAGAACCCCTCACAGGCCGCCAGCAGCAGGAACAGCAGCGAAGCCTGCTCCATGGCCGAGGGCCCGAAGGCCAATAAATACGGCAGCAGGAAGGTCTCGGCCAGGATCAGCAGCAAAAGCAGTTGACTCCAGGTTGTGCAGACCCTAGACCTAGGGTCCAGCACGTCCCGCCGGTCCTCGGCCAGCACGTGCGCCACGCGCGTGTGCAGGCTGAAGGGCGAGTGCCCGCGGCTCACGGAGCGCCGGCTCATGGCCGTCATCCACGAGCGCTTGTCGCTGCCCTTGCTGCTCTTGCTGCGGCTCACCGGCGTCTTGGCGAGCGTCTCGACCATGGCGGACAAGCCAGCACAGGGGCTGAGGCTGACGGAATCGCGGAGTCCCTCTCAGTTGCCGCGCACGAACATGGGCGAAAATAACGTTAGGGGCCGCTCTCTTGGGGTTCTGTTCTTCTCGTTGTCCCGCGTAACTTTAGAGCTTTAGAGCTAACCTGTTCTTGAGGCCGCGGCGGCAAGCCGCAGGTGAGCCCCTGTACCTGTCGCCCGCTTCAGCCAGAACTCTGAAACTTAGAAGATGTACAGTTCTAAATATACAAATTAGAATACGTATCCAGCAAGTGTTTCAGACTGAAAGTTTCAGTTTACAACTCGGAGTGCGGAGCTTGCTGGCGAGCGTTTCTTTATCCAGCTGTGGACCATCAGTGGACCATGCGAGGTGCTGGACGGCAGATCTGGGCTCTTCCCGAGGGCTAGCGAGCTGATCTATCGGCCGCCCCCACCTTACTTACTCGCTGGCTGTGGCCCCTCTCGGCCACTTGGACTCGCGTCGCCCACGCGCATTCTGCTTGACGAAACCACCCTCCTCCTCCTCCTCCTGTCCGGAAATACCCTCCCCTCCGTCCTGCGTGGACTAAAATGGGGGAAAGCAGAGCGACCACAGCGTGAAACCCCCGGCCACCAGAGACGCCTCCTCTCTATCTCGCCCTGCCCAGGCCTCAGAGAGGTTCCGCCCTTCCTCGGCGGCAGGAGCGTCGGTGACACTACAAGGACGACCGAGTGCCAAGTCCCCCGTCCAATTGATGAGAGGATGACCCAGAAGGTGTACGCGGCAGGAGTCGGCGCAGGGCCAAGACCCTCTTCAGTGACGACCTTCGCGGGGCCGCCCGTCAGTGGCGACTACCCTACTCCAGACTACCGACCCAAGCTTGGTGCTACCAGACCCTCTAGACGCAGAAGGTCGTGGGGGAACACCTACCACCAGTGCTTTGCGCCGCTCGAGCGGCTCTACAAGCGCCTCTCCTGGACGACGAGGCAGACCGTTCGAGTCGGGATCAGCCTCTGCGCCGTGCTCTACATCTTCCTGACTGTTCCCTTCCGGATAGCCTTCTACTACGATCCGTACGGTAGAACGGAGGCAGTTCATCTCCATCGGTGGACTAAGGAGCTCAGCATTTACGCGGCGCTGGATATTGTCGCGGACATTATTGGAGTTGTGGAGTTTGTACGGTTCTACCAGCTCCAGAGGGGGCTGTTCTCCCGGTTTGCCAGCTTCGACGTGCGGACGGCCTCGCGCAACGACAGCATGTTCCGCTCGATGCGCGTGATCACGCGCACCCCGTCGTTCAACATGATGCACCGCGGGAAGACCAAGTGGACGCTGGCTTCGATTGCTAAATCCGCGGTGGCTCACGGCAGCGCAGCGGACGACTCGCACTCGCAGCAGAATTACGTGAGGGCGCGTAAAATTGAGCTACTGCTGGAGATTGTAGCGATACTACCGCTGGAGGTAATACCCTACGCGTCGGGGGCGTACAACGCGCTGCACTTGGTTCGAATTACGAAAATTTGTCGACTATATCGATTGCGACGATGTCTCGCGAGATTGGCCAGCAACTACTCGGATCGCACGTGGGTGCAGCAGCTTTCTTCTACAGGGATTGACAGTCTTGTGCGAAACATCGCGCTAAGCGCGGGCCTGTGTCATTACGTGGCTTGCGGATATATGATGATTGCCCACGCGCAGTGCGGTATTACACTGGAGAATTGCGACGAGAATGTGGAGACAAGTTGGGTCGTCCGTGACCGCCTTTTTGGTGCGTCTGTGGCGCGGAAGTACTCGCGGACGTTGTATTGGGCGTCACGTACGATGGTACTGCTGGGTTACGACGATGTTACACCAGTTTCAGATATCGAGACAGTCTACGCTTTGGCTGCGACGCTCATGGGCGCCCTCTTTGGGTCCTCGTTGCTAGCAACGTTTCTCTTCATCTTTCGGTTCCGAAACGCGCGCTACGCCGCGTTTACTACGCACGTGGACAACGCCCGGGAGTATATGCGCTCACAAAATATCCCGCGGGCTTTGAGACGTCAGGTTATCGCGTACTTCACGTACTCCTGGAACACGCACCATAGTCTCGACAGCGAGGAGGCTCTGCATCTAATGCCCAAGCACTTACAGGCCAAGGTGGTGTCCACGCTGAAGGCGAGCCGGATCAAACAGGTGTGTTTTCTGGTGAAAGAGAGCGTTGAATTCATTAACTTGCTGGCGGCGGCGCTGGTACGACGAGTCTACTCCCCTGGCGACCAGATTATTGAGCCCAAGTTTAACGCTCAAATGTTTTTCGTTATTCGTGGCCGGGTATTTCTATCCGCGTTCGATGGGTCGAATGCCAAAGAGGTGCAAGGCGGTGACCATTTTGCGGATACGTGTTTGCTCTTCCCGGAGAAATTCGAGGAGAAGGCTGTTGCGAAAACGTTTTGTGAGCTTTACGTGCTGGCAAAAGTCAAGTTTGATGACGCCTTGGATGATTTTTACAGGGAATCCAAGGCTGAAGTGAGGGAGCGAATGGCGCAAACACTTGAAAAGTACTCGACGCAGCTGCGCAAGACCAAGAAACTACTAGGAATGCGCAATCGAGGGGGAAGTGGAGGCATGGATTTGTTTGGGGGAAGCTCACACAGCTTAATGGCAACGGGAGACTCGCAACACAATCTCAAATTCAAGCAGAAAGTGAGCTGGAGACTTCCGGGCTCGACATTTCGTCTTTACTGGGATACAGCGCGCTTGTTTGCCATCCTCTACGTCGCATTTGAGGTTCCCTATTTTGCTGTCTTTGTCGCGATGAATGATGATAACGATATATTCGGGGAGAAACCTGGATTTGACATAAGGTTTGCTCTTACGCTGATGATTGAGGTGTTTTTTGGAGTGAACTTGATTTTACGGTCGCGATTTCTAGCGCACTTAGACCCTATCGTGATGCTTCCTGTGGATGACCCGTTGCTTATTTTCGCAGCGTATAAAGCGGATGGATTCTACCCCGATTTAATTGCGTGGCTGCCGGTTGGGCTTGTGCTGGAGGCTTTAGCTACGGCGTCAGGTCAGAGCTACTCGTGGTTCTTTCGTTTGCTTCGTTTGCTACGCCTACGAGAAGCCCCACGCCTACTCTGGAACGTCTGCGACTACTACGGCGTCAGCTCCAAGGCCCACCTCGTCATTTCGCTGCTGCTTGGGGTGACATTCATGCTTCACGTTGTGGGATGTGTGTGGTTTGAAATGGCGTGGCTCCCAAACGTAGCAGCGCTAGAGAACACAGGCGAGCATGGGATGGCGGAGATGACTCGGCTCGAATGCCTCCAACAGGCCACACTCTTTGAGAATTGTTCATGGGTGACCTTCGACTGCTACGCGCATATCGGCGACGTCTTTCCAGCGCAGGATTCAGATTCGTCGTACCAGGCATCTTTTGCGTACATGCGCTCCGTTTACTGGGCAATCGTTACGCTCACGGCGGTGGGCTATGGCGACATTGTGGCTTACTCGACATCCGAGAGTTTTTTCGCTGCGTTCTGGATTTTTGTTAGCGGGATTATCAATTTCGGCGTCGTGGGCGCAATGTCCAGCACTATCTCAAATGCAATGGCTCCTCACCATCACCATATCGAGAAGCTCAATACTGTCAATGGCATTCTCGAGCGCATGGATATTTCTGAAAAGCTGAGTGCTGAGATTCGCCGATTTTATCATCACGAATTCACTGAGCGCAAGAAAGCGTATGAGTCGCAGTTGCTGTCCAATCTCCCGGACCAGCTTTGCTACGAAATCTCGTCGTTGTTGCACTCTGAAGCTGTAAAAAGTGTCGCGCTCTTTGATTCGGCCAGTATTGAGTTTCTGAAAGAAGTTACGGGGAAATTTCGCCATCGAAGCTATCAAAATGGAGATACAATTTGTCTCGAAGGAGACGTTTGTCGCGAGTTCATGGTGCTTCTGCATGGAAGCAAAGTCAACGTGTTCTTCCGTTCTCGAAAGGTACCCATTCGCGCTCTTCACGAGGGTGACTGCTACGGAGTAAACGCGTTTCTGCTCAGGTGTGCACACCCCGCCACCCTCATAGCAGCCTCGATTGTCCATGCATCCGTCATGACTCGGGAGCAGTTTGACGTCATCCAACGCAAGTTCGAAGACGATTTACGCGATATGCGGGAGGAAGCGCAAGAGCTCTGGGCCGAGCAACAGGCTGGTATGCGACGTATCATCCACAACCTCGAGAAACTTAAACTGCAACTGCATCTGATGTCGACTGCTACGCTGTTTTACCAGGGCGAAGTGAACGTAATGAGCACTACTAGCATTGGAGGTGGGGGCCAGAAGAAAACCACGCGAGATCCCTACGAAACGCGCAGCTTGATCAAAAGTGTCTGGAACGCCACCATCACTTTCTGGAATACATACAACGCGGTCTTCATCATCCTCCGCATCTGCTTCCACGCGCACTTCCATTTCTCCAGTAGTGCTAACGTCGCTGTTTGGATTGCTGATCTTAGTTGTGACGTGTGTTTCTTGCTTGACATGTACCTGCGGCTCTTCTACTTCGGGTGCTCTGAGGCCAATTTGGAGAATCTGGTCTCGCGAAGCGAGATCGACAGGCAGTATCTTCGGAGCTCGACGTTTAAGTGGGATGTTGTCGCCTCCTTACCGTTGTACACTCCATTCCAAAGCGGGGCATTGATCCCCAGTCTCTGTCGACTGCCAAGGCTCGTTCGCTGTGTGGATCTGTGGGAATACTTGGACGACGTGATCGTGCAAATTCAACAGCATTTTGCGACGCATAATGTTTCGGCTTACCTGAGCCCCGCCAAGTTGATGATCATTCTCGTATTAGTGGCTCACTATGTCGGCTGCATCTTCTTCTTGGTGTCCGAGCACGAGTGTGAACAAGTGGAAAAGTGCTGGATGGCGCACGATCATTTGCTGCACGCATACCATCATTCAGCGCTGATGCTCTACGCCAAGTCCTTCTATTGGGCCATCACGACATTGTTGCTGGTCGGATCGCGTGAAAGTGTCCCGCGCGACGCTGCTGGGACCCTCTGGACAGGCTTCACGTGCTTATGCTGTACCTTCATCATCGGTCATATCGTTGGCGAGATTTCCGAGCTCATTCTCGAACTTGGCAAGGAAACGAAGGAGTACAAGAGCCGCATCGCCAGCTTCGATGGCTTCGCCAAGGAGCACGAACTACCCGAGGGACTACGTAAAAGAGTGGGGTTCTTCTTCAAATTACAATTTCAGCACACTGAAGGCCTCGACGTCCATGGCACGATGCACGATCTCTCAGCGAACCTCCAGCTCAAGTTTATGCTTGAAATTTACGGCCACGCCATCACGCTGCTGCCGATCAGCCGCTTTCTGTCGTCGTCCCAGGTCAACAACCTCGCGCTACGTCTGCAGTCCGAGCTGTTCATCCCGGGGGATAATATTCTCGTCGAAGGCACCTTTGGAAGTCGACTGTGCATCCTGCGTAAAGGGCTAGCAGCTGCGTTTTGGACGAGCTCTGTGACCAGTGTAGCCGTGCTTATGGAGAACGCAGTGTTTGGTGAAGTGGCTTTCTTCCTCTCTGCCCAGCGCAGACTAGCAACGGTCAGAGCGACAACGTCCTGTGAAGTCCTGTACATTATCAAGCATGACTGGCGAGAACTGTGGACGACCACCGGGGACCAGTCGGATACTCAGGTACAAAGGCACTCGCTGCACGCGATCCTCGACTGGGTTCACGCCCGCTTGCTCCGCTATCAGCGAGCTAGTCTGCGTGCCGCCCATAAGGCCAAGTTGCTGCTTGCGACTCGTCATGTACCAACTCGACTTCACACAGCGGCCACAGCGGCTTCAGGAACAATCAAGGCCAAGTCGCGGCTCTCGGCTGTGTTGCTGAACCACGGCCATGATAGCAGCGGGGCTCTTGCCCCGCCCAAGCTCGCTCCACCAGCATTGGCCGTGCCAGCGGAAACCAGACGCGCCTCCATCGCGTCTGAAATACAGCTCCTGGAGAAGAAAACCAGGTACATTCAGGCGAAGACCGAGAAGTGTGCCAAGAAGTTTCATCCTGCCATTGCTGCGATGCAAATTTCTCGTCGTTCGTCCTCAGTGGTCTCGGGTCGGAGCGTTCGTACCAGCGTCACACACTCGAGCAAAAGTAGAGCTAACTCGAGCGGGATGTATCGCAGCATGATTGGGGACACGGTCGCCCCGTTGATCCACAGCAGTAGCAGCTCGTGTCTTGACATTCGCATCATGCAGTTCATGGTCGACACCAGTCCGGTCAACAAGCACTTGCGGGACAGTTTATCCGACGAACATCTTCGCAGCATTGAGATGGAGTGCTGGGCACGATACAAGCTTCTCGCATCGGCGCAGTATGGCGTCTGCAAGCTCCTAGAAGAGCTTGCGCCTACTGAGACGCCGTTCATGCACACCCCGGTCGCACCAGGGCACGCTGCTGGCTCGGGCGGACAGCAGCGACAGGTCAAGATTAATCCAGCTCGGAACAAGCTGCTTCGAGCGCGATCGTATCGCTACGACGAGCATGCCAACCGGAAGCGAGATGTGCAACACCAAGTGATGGCAAACCTGATCAACAAGCGATTGGCCGCGTCAGAGGCTGTGAAGAAGTGGAAGGCTGTAGCTGTTGCAGCTGCGCCAAAACTAGGCGCTCGACTGTCGAAGGAGGCTGGAGTGGGGACGCGCAGTCGCCGATTCTCAGTTTCGCAGCAAGTAAACGCCCCACAGGGACAGCAGCCTCAACAACTCGCACCAGTCCGATCGGAACAGACAAAGAGACTTGGGCGCATGATTCGCTGCCGCTCACTGCCTAACTTCGGGCGCGCCTTTTTCGAGAAGTTGAGGCGCGAGGAGGACGGACACTTGGCCATGAGCAATACCCAGACGGGCATAGACTTTGAGATCCTGCAGCGCTGCCAGCGACCGGAATACTCTGCGCAGCTCATGCTGTTCAACCGGTATCGACTGTGGAGAGATCGCAGTCGGTCGACAGTTCTACCGGAGCATCAGAGCACAACTCTGCTGGCGATTAGTCGCCGTCACCTAAATGATGCGATTCCACGGACGCCTTCGACGCGCGAGACGGTGATTGGCTGCAGAAACCCTCGGTCTGCTGCCGTGGGGTCCCGACTCCAGCTTTCCAGTCAGCAAGCGCTCCGTGCTGCCACGAGAGAGCTCAAGGCCAAAGCGTTCATCAAGACGGTCAAGCAGATGGGGAAAGTGTGGGACTTCATCATGCTCTTGGTCGCAATATACCACATGGTCATCACACCGTTCAAGGTGTGTTTCTCGCATGGGCTTACGGAGCTACCCGGTGGTGTCCTCCGTGGATGGTCGGGGTTTGAGATCTTCTTGGATTTACTGTGCGTCGCTGATGTAGCGTATAAAATCCGCTCCAGCTCTACAACCGAGGGCGACATCACGAACTTGACCAAAGTTCGTCAAATGGGTTTTCGACGAGCTTTTCTCTCGGATCCAGCCTTGCGCAGCGACATCTTCGCGATGCTCCCGTTAGAGTTGTTGCTTTTTGCCGCCGATGTGCGATTCCCGCGCGTGTTCAGTTCGTCTGTGAACCCAGCCAATGCTTCGTGGTGGACAACCCGCTGGCTGTTGCGTATGAACCGAGTTCTTCTCGTGAGTCGGATCGAACCCCTCACGGAGCTACTGCTCCAATTTGTCATCTACGACAGGAAAATACCCTTAAATGAGGGGTTCCTGTACTTTTTGAGGGGATTGTCGTCCTACCTCACGATGGGCCATTTGCTGGCCTGCATTTGGTTCATTACGAGTGATCTGGGTTACGATCATTATGGAGCGTCGTGGCTCTCAACTTCGGGTATGCTGACGTATATCAGCTCGGGAACGACAGAGGAAGAGAATGAACACCGTATGCTTAGCGAGGCCTCGTCAAGTTTCGATCTGCATGGCGTCCCGCTTGGACGCAAGTATCTCCGGTCACTACTCTTCTCGATGGAGTGTATCTCGACCCTGTTTTATGGCGATATTTTGTCCATGAACCCGCTTGAATTGATCGCAGAGATCGCAATCACCCTATGGAGTATTTACATCTACGGAGCACTCGTAGGTGCGCAGGGCGAACTACTGGACACTCGAGCTCGCCGCGAGGCCGCGTTTGAACAGACACTAGGGGAGTTGCAGAACTACTTGGTCCAGAACGAGGTGCCTAAGGGGATCAAGCGGCAGGTGAAGGCGTACTACGCGCGTCTGTGGCGGCGTCGTAAAGGTGAAGCTGAGTTCGCTGCAGTGGAGAAGGTTTCACGAGCGTTGTACGAAGACGTTGTGTTGACGACGCTGCGTAGCTTTGCTGTGCAAGTCCGAGCCTTTCGCGCTCTCGACGACCAATTCATGCGAGCGCTTCTGGTCTGCTTGCAGTACGTGGTGTGTTCCGAGAACGAGGAGGTGTTCGTGGTCGGGGACATGGATCGTAGCATGTATTTTATCGCGCATGGTCGAGTTGTCGTCAAGATGGGGTCGAGCGAGAGTGCGCGAGAGAGGGGGGAGTTCTTCGGCGAGTTAGCGTTGCTCTATGGTATCTCTCGGCTGGAGACGTGCGTTGCGCTCTGTGTGACGGAGCTGTATCGCCTTGACCATGAACCTTACGAGCGACTGCTGCTGGAGTATCCTGAGTATCGTGGTCGCAACAAACTAGCGTGGACGACTTACTCGTCGGGTTCTGCCCGAGATCGCTCCATTGTCGAGGAAGCTTTGCGGTGCTTCCGAGAGCACGGGGCTAAGCGTTCGCGTAAGCAGAAAGGGCCGAAATTGAGCTCGAACGGAGTTCCTACGCTGCTAAACGTGGAGGAAATCGCGAAGAACGCCGAACGAATCGACGCCCAGTTGGCGCACTCGTATATCTACCGCTCGGCAATGGAGTTGCTGTCGAAATTGAGCAAGGTGGACACGCTGGAAGCCAGAGATCTGTACCTCAAAAGCCGGGATGGGGCTCGAAGACAGCTCAAAACCGCGTTAGGCCTCATCACAGCGCGCGCAGAACCTACGGATGATGCAGTGCACAGTTTCCACTCGCGCAGTGGATCGCCGACGCCTCGCGAGGAAGGTCACGAGAAGCATAGCGACAGCATTGAGCAACTGGAGGCGGCAGTGGCAGAGTTGTCGACACCGTCAGACGATCACAAGATCGAATCCTTGAGACTACTCGGAAGGCGCTCGAGCTCCCCAGTAATCACGCAGCTAGGGCCGGATATGCCGTCCCATCTACTTCGTCGAGGAAACTCCACGTTGACAGAACACTTACCCAACGAATAGATTGAAAACGAACAACCTTTTCAAATTCAAAATGGCAAAAGACTGCATTTATTCCGTAAACTGTAGCAAATTTCTGTCACGAAAAGAGGGCGTCCAGGCGAAAAGTTTAACAGCGAGTAAGCTCTGCTACATGTGATCTTGCCACCATCGAAGCTTGTGCCGAACTTCGCAGGATCGGCTCCTAGGTATGTACGTCGCCAATAGTTCCTGAGAATTGCCTCGACCCGCCATTATACTCGCCGTGTCGCCGTCTTCGTCGTTGGTCTGCTCGTCGCTCGTCGCTCGTCGTCTGGCACGGCAGTCGTCTCGAAAGTGGTAGCAGTGGTAACCTCGAATCTCATTCGGCATTTTCCCTTCAAGCCCCCAAGCGCCTCAATATCACTACTCGACCTCAAGCAAACATGCGTCTCTCCAACTCTCTCGTCGTGGCTGTTGCGGCCGTTCTCCTCGCAAGCGGCAACGCTTTGGCTCCAGCCACGGGTGCCGGCCAGGCTACCGTTTCGAGGCTGGCGTCGTTGGAGTCGGGCAATCAGATTGATGGTCTTGCCAATGAGAACAAGAGGTCTCTGCGCGGCCGCGAAGCTGCGGACAACGATGACGGCGCTGTCGACGAAGAGAGATACCAGCAATGGAAAATCGACGATTTGGTCCAGAGTAAGTGGACTGACCTCTTTAAAATACGGAGGGGCAAATTCCCACACAAGTTGCTGAAGCACTTGAGCAAGGATCAGGTCGACACTATTCTCAAGTATTACTAGGCGGAACCCACCCTGCGAGGTTCGGTACCTGCTTCAGCGGTCTTGAAGCACAGAGAGGCTAACCAATGGCATTGGTGGCTTTGTCACGTGTGGCGAGTTCTTGATCAGAGATAACAAAAACAGCTTGAGAGAATACATAGGCTGACACCTTTTCTCACCCAGGCCCATTTTTCTTTTTTTTACGTTGACAGCCAATTACTTTGATATTTATCTGGTTATTGTGCCTTGCAAAAATTTTGGCAAATCCGATGCGGAGAAGTCCGATATAGCAGGTCGGATATATTTTGCAGCTCAAAGATGATGACGAAGGTCTTGCATACAAGTGGGGTTTATCTGGCTGGACATCGGCCAAGATGACCGAGCAGGTCGGATTTGCCGTTTTGAAACGGCAAAAATGACTGGAGACCGCGGCATCGCCGATGTGGCTCTTATTTCTAGCGCTGGCAT
>JAIKVJ010002948.1:0-15857 GCA_024679225.1 Phytophthora pisi
GAACTTCCTCATTGCGATGGCTTCTTGGACAGCGCCAAAGGCGACCATCCTAGCAGAATTCTGACTTTCTCTGAACTTCAGTTGGAATTAAACGGCGTTTTGAGATCTAATTTCGGCGGCGAACCTGCGGGCCTGGCGGCCCGCCAATGCCGGTCAAGCCCGATGGCCATCTCCATATTTACAGCTATCAAGACCATGACCTTATCCTGCAGGGAGGGGGGGTCACCAGACACTCATGAGACTGGTATCTACACGCACTTATCCGACGAAGACGCCAGCACTTATCTGCAACAATGCGGACGTCTACATGTTCTACCGGCGATGATGCTGGTTCGGAATCACGAGAGTCACTTCTATGGAGTCCGCCATGGAGAGCTCTCGTATCGGTGGCAGGCAGAAGGAGATCCGGGTTTTGCCTCAGCAGTCGCTCATCCATACGATTGGGTGGCGCACCCCCGGCGGATATCACTGTGACGATCACGGGAAAGCCTTCCCGCGTAGAGGCCGGGTTTGAAGTAGCAATGGCAGGCCAACCCGTCGACCTCCGCGATGATACAGCCGCCACGAATGAAATTCTCCACCGCGGTCTTACGATGCGGCAACGACTGGATGTTGTTCACCTCCGGATGGGGTGGCCGATCCTGGATACTGATGTGTACGATGTCGATGAGCTGGGCATGAGGCGGAACGCCAGGTACTACGCGCAGCTGGTGTCGATGAGTACGCGGCCGGACTTCGGCCGATGCAAGCTCTCCCCAGAGCGGAACCCTATGATCACCGGCAGCTGAGAGTAATTGGCAACATGCACACCGATTCATACCAGCAGCTTCTCGCCGCTATGTCTCTAACAGACATGGCCCCGGCGATCAACATCAAGTTTCAGGCGGCTCTCCACGCTAACGAGGAGGTCGTTCGCAGCTGGTCCCGCACGGAACGCGACCGGGTCACTAATTCAGAGGCAGAAGCGCCTTTAACTGTTTTGGTGGATGCTCTGCTTGCGCGTGCAGAACCGACGAGCTCTCTCCAAAAGTTGTTTGCGACTCTGCCCTACCCAGAACTCGCGGCAAAAATGCTACCTCCACCTCTATTGCAGCGATGGGGGCGTCTGGAGGTGTATCGATCCCAAATAGAGGCACTCACCCGACTAGCGCGTGATCCGGATCGCCCTGCGGAGCTAATCTCGACATGCCAGCAGTGGATCGACGAAGCAGCTGGATCTGATCAGGCCAGGATTCTTGAGGTGGCAGTGGATGAAGGGAGATGGAGAGCGATCGCGAAATGGCTGGCGGACAGATACTTGCGTTGTCAGCCGTCCGTGATACCAGACATGGAGTGGGCGATTCTCCATGTTCTGCCACATTTTACCCGGAACTGGGGCGCAACCCCAATGGGTCGGGCGCCAGCCAGCTCTTTGGCTCATTGGTATGAAATCTACCCTCTTGTGGAGACCATCTGCAGCAGTATCTCCACAGGCAACTGGGGCGATGTGCTCAAGCTTCCATCGGGTCTATCCTGGGCCGAGTGTGCGGACACGACGAAGTTCTCCGCCACGCTCGCCATTCGCAAATAAAGGCACCACGTGCCAAGCTCCCTTTGACGATGACTCCATGCAGACTCAAGGGGCAATGCCTCACTCGGGGCACAACATGGAACAACCAGGTAGTGGAGACGAGTCGAATACTCAGTGCAGCAGGACATTCACTTCATCTACCTCTGTTAGGCGCCAGCAAACGATCACGGAGTTCTTCATGGAAATCCCCAGTCGAGTGCAGGCCCAAACGCACTTTTCGTGACGATCGCAAGCGCAGGATAGGGCGGCTTCGTCGCTGTGAGAAGACGAGAGAGGGGAGGCCACATACGAGTGGTCCTCTTCTAAACAACAATGATCGCACCTTTGGGTGCGTAACCCAGAACGTGAACGGCTTCGGGGAAAATGCTAGTGCACGAGATGCGTGGTTCAGAGGCTTCCGAGGGCAAGGTGAACACGGCAGGAATGATATCTATCTGTTTCCTTCACGCAAACCGGATCGGGGCAAACCACGTATTGCATTGATGAACAGGTAGTCGAAGGGCGCGGAGAGCGGCCCCAATTGCTCGACGAGCGGTTCGACTTCCTGTGTAGCACCATGCGCCGTGAGAGTCCCCGAGACGAGAGTGCCGACTGGCGAGGATACTCCTCGAAGCAGTTAGATGCCCACCGCCCGAGGAGCTTAATCGAGAGGCGGTCTGCTCCACCTGCAACCAGCGCCGTCGCCCCACCTATTCGGATAGAGTGAGTAGCGTAGTCTGCTGCTGGTACCCCTGCCCGTCGCGCAGTTGACTTCAATGCCTCCGTTACCATTTGCGAGCTCAGGTTACCACACAGGTGAGGTGATGATATCCCCAGCTCCCTTCTTGCTCGCTTCACGCGGTACAGGGCTTTCACTGGGCAGATGAGCTTGTCGCCGGACGCGTGCATTGTCCTCCAGGCGCCTCGGCCATATTGGTCATTCTTGGCACCCTCAAGGCCGATGGTGATCGCCACTTAGTGCGAACCTGGTCTCCTTCCCGTCCTCGTCGGAGTAGAATGTGTTGCGTGCCTTGAGACAGAAGAAATGGCGTGTCGTACCCGTGATCAGATACTCGGATCTCCGCAGCATGAAAAAGTATCCAAGCAGGACGCTGCCCCATAGGAGACGCTGGCGGGGTTGAGTCATGTCGAGATTTCGGCGGAGTAGACGAATGAATGGCGCTGTGATTGCCGCTTCGGCAACGACTGGCGCTTTATTCCTTTGAGAAGCATGCCGAGACGCGGGCTTGTTGAGAGATGAAGGTCCTTGTAGCGGCGGTGGAACCATCGAATGCTCGCGAGCTTGAGAAGAATCGTGCTGTGCTGATTACCGGTGTGATGCCGATTCGATCCTTGTGCCCAGCAGAATGTGGCGAAGTAGCCGAGTCTTCGGGAAGCCTTAGCTGAATTGAGCCATTGAGACCACCCCATTATCCGCGCAAATGAGCACCATTGTCGCCAATGTTGCCGGTACTTGGTGTTGGTAGAGCTTGCCAGGGCGTGACCGAGTAGCATCGTTCCCATAGCGCTGAGAGATCTTCGAACTGTGGATCGATTGTGTCCTGCATCCAAGAGGCAGATAGGTTAGACCACGTGAAAACAAGTGTCACGAGCCCAGAACCCGTACAATGTATACGAGAGGATTCGTAGTGTCTTACTGTACAAAGTACCATGATGCCTGCTTGCGTCCGTAAACGTTGCCCGAACCAGAGGCACGTTGCTCTTGAATATGCTCGAAATGGCGGAAACACGGCAGGCAATGCCGTCCGAGGGTCCACAGCATATAATCACACGCTACCTCCGAGGGGCAGCTAAAACCTAGACAAAGTGCACGAAGCAACAAGCTCGGGCGAATTGAAATTTCGAGTTAGGCGTGTCAGATAAATACTTTTCATAACTGTAGGCTGTGGAAATACTACAAAAGTCTTCGGAACGGCGCCAGCTTTGGTGTTAGTGACGTGCACCGCTCTTGCTCCTGCTCGTGAGGGCTATCATAGCGCATCGTCGCTTCCGATGCAGTGCTGCACATGTCGGGGAAATTATCAGCAGCAGCGTCCAGCGCTTCGAAAACTTTCCGGCGCTTGGCGAGTTGCTCCGGCAGAACTTGGTACAGCTTGAGGTGAGCGTTGACGTGCGGAATCGCGTGGTCACGGAGAGGATCCACGACGAAAGGCTGGTGCGTGAACATCCAGTCGTTAGCGCGCAGCCACTGGGCAGGCCTCGGAAAAAATAATTATTCCATTGCAATTACTGTATTTTTGTACGGAAATATGTATTATTGGTTGCCGGTCGTATTGAAATTATTATTATTGAAGCCCAATTCTCAGTAAAATGTTCGACAATACAAAAACCAAGTTTAACGTGATTCTACATATAAAAGTAATTGAAATAAATACATATTACTGGTGAATGATATATTGAAATGATTATTATGGAGACCGAACTTTTGCAATTCAATATGATACTGTATTTTCCGAGGTCTGCCACTGGGCTACACGTTCCGTCACAATGATCTGTCCACCTTCACCTAAATCTCCGATCTCGTTCGCGATCTCCATCGCAGCTCCCGTATACGTCATTTTGCCAGTAACAGCGTGCGTATTGTGAACGAGGGAACCATCCGCTGGGTCGGCGTCGTGGTTCCCCATTCGTACTCGAAGTCCGCGAAAGATTAGGCGAGTTCCTGATCGAATTTTCCGCGTCGCCGGTACGAGGCCATGGATCTCCTTCGGCCATGAAGCGGCGAGTAGCTGCATCTGCACGTCCAGGCAGTACATGGCCGCCTCACGGACAGTGTGGAAGGCTAACTGGAACGAGTCGCCCGCTGTCGTGATCTCGTAGCCGCGATACGGCGCCAAAGTCTTCCGGAGGATGTCGTCGTGAACTTGAGTGGCGCGCTGCATCACCCGACCGTACCCTACGGCCCAAAGAGCGCTCGAGAACTCAATGTCCGTCACGACGAAGACCGGGTTCTGCAATGGCGCCAACTCCACCCTGCTAACGGACGACAATGCAGGCGAGTTGTTGTTCTCTATCGCGATTATTAACTCGGACTCGACGTCACGCGGTAGAATCCAATACGTGGCGCGCAACACGCACGGCAAGCTGCAGCCTGTGAAGAGCGCCAAGGCCAACCCCGTGGCGTTGTAAATGACTTGGCTCACACCGATGTAGCAGAGTAACACGTGGTCCCGGATGACGTCGGTGGCGTACACGTAGAGCGACGTGACCTCGAACTGGAAAGCCATGACAGCGTACACCATCATGATCCTCTTGAGTCGTAGATACACCGGAGAAGCTTCAAAGTGGCCGTCCACCGGCTCAACGTCGCGTCCTTTGCGTCGAAGGAAGAACAGCAGCGCCACCATGTACGCGATCGTGATAATCTGCATGATGTAGATGCACATCACAAGTCGATACGTGGTCAATGAGTAGCCGCCGTGCACCACCGTCAAGACGATCTCGGCAACCAGGAAGATAAAGAGGAGCGAGTGGCCCGAGACCATGTAGAAGCGGATCTTGGCCCTCTCCTTGGCGATGCCGCGGTCCATTGACTTGGCCGCGATCTTGGACAGCTCGTACGTGAGCGGGAGCACCCAGAAGGCTGCGCCAAAGTGCATGACGTCGCAGAAACACAGCACCGCGGTGACCCCGGCCTGCGAGGAGGCTGCGATGTCCAGCGTGATGTAGATGCCGAGCTTGTCCAGCTCTCCGGGCGTGAGAGGCGTCGGGTTGACGCTGTCGACGAACTGCGTCTTTGACAGTGTCAAGACCCAGATGTAGTAGCCCAGTCGACCGAGCGTGTAGAGCCACAGGTAGACGAAGAACGTGAGGAAGAGGCATCGCACGCTGGACACGCGGAAGTCCCAGTCCCGAAACAACTTGTAGGCGATGAGCGCCGCCGCCACGCAGGACAGGGCCACGCTGGCCATGGCCACGGGCGTCCAGATCATGTTGCTGGAAATGAACGGGTGTTAGTACAATGCCGGTGGGCTGGGAGACTGAGAGGCGAGGGGGTATTTCGTCAGTCGCCAAAGTATCCTGAAGTTTGGGTATCAGACGGTGAGACGGGGCCTTCTCGAGCAGGGCTTCTTCCGACCTGCTCGCTGCAGATGAAAGTTGAGAATGCATTGGAGCGGGGGCGGCCGTGTGCGACGTACACAGTCACATAGACCTCGAGCTCCGATCGAGTGTCGCGCGTCGCAGGTCGGATGCATGATGGGTGGAGCGCCAAACATTCACGCCTCCATCCTACACAATGCGGTGCGGGCCAGCATCACTGCTTGGTGTGCTTGCATGCGAACTCAACGGTGCCTCATTGAGCAACGGGTTGCATTGGAAGATTTCGTTGCCAACTTGGCCAAGGCGATGATCGTAGTCGCATATATGGTAGCTTCAACATCATAATGTAGTCAAGCTTTCGGGCTTGGCCCCCTCCATCAGCTATCAGTCTTCCGATGCCTCCTACATGTACGACAAGTTGACCGATCACCAGTCTCATTTCGTACTTAATCGCGATATCCCTATGTCGCCCACAACCCAAAGTGCCACGCGTGACAATGGCCACCGCTGACGACGAAGCCTGGGACGAATGGGAAGACGACGCCCCCGCGTCGCCCCCAGAGCTCCCCGCTATATCAAATTTGCATGACCATGAAGCCAAGACGCAGGCGCAGCCAACCGCACCAGATTCGCCGTCGTCCGACGCCGGGAAGTGGGGCTTTGACCTCTCGGAACTCGAGCGAGAGATGTCGAATCTTCCGCCGGACAGCTGCGCGACGCGCTTGAGCGCCCCTGACGCCGACGCCAGCAACGAGGAGGCGCTACTATCAGCCATTGAAGGTCTGCCTAGCGCCTTGCACGCCGGTGGCGAGCGGATGCGAACGCTGCAGGCGCTAGCGCTGGTCGCGCGACTGCACGTCGAGTCGGCACGCGGCAGCTTCACCGAGCTGCAGAGCGGCCCACAGAGCTCGCAGGAAGAGTTGGACGCTATGGCTGAAGAGCTGCAGCAATTGGCAGGAGAGTGGGGCGATCAGAAGCTGCTGGAGACGACGCTGGGTGCATCAGAGCGCCGTCAACTCGAAGAGATGACGGGGCTGCTGCACAACGCTCTGGATGCGGAAAACGAAGACTTGACGCTGTTCCAAGAGGTGGTCGAGCAGCTTTTTGAAGGTCTGCCGGGGCAGAAGCTGGTGGTGTCGACGAACTGGCTGCAGAGAGAGGATGTTGCAGCGGTGGAGCAGGAGGAGACGGGGGACAAGAGCTACTTGAAGCAGGTTCTGACCATCTCCAGTGACGAGCCGGGCAATGCCAGCCGCATGCCGACGTTGTCAGAGGCAGAGATCTTCCAGGACGCCAAGGATATCAGGCGTGACGAGCTGCTGATCAATGGTCAGCGCGTGGAAGGCACGAGAGGGTACGACGCCGTCGTGGATGCGCTGCAGCATGAGCTGGAGCATGTCCTGGCGCGGCAAGCGGGCAAGACGCCGGAGCAGACGCCCATGGCAGTGAGCAATGCGCTGCAGTCGGTTGCGATGGCGGTGCTGCATGCGAGCAACCGCACGGAATCGGGTGGTAGTTCGTATGAATTACTGGGTAAGTTCCTTGGCAACGATGAGATGGATCGAGTGCTGCTGCGCCCGGCGTCGGCACGCGCGGCTCCGCTGGAGGTTCACATGGACGTGGGCCCGTATCTGGAGACTGTACCAGGCTCCAAGGAGACAACGTGGGCCTTTGGACTGCGTGTGAAGCTTGTGGCGGTGACGTGGTATCTCGTGTGCGATTCTGAAGACCCTACGAACGAACTGTTCGAGATTGAAACTACATTCTGCAACCGCCTTGCTTTCCCAGTGGGGCTGACACCTTTCCACCCGCTCGACAGCATGCGCAAGGACCGCGGTGATGTCACAGTGCGTCTAGTGCTTCCTACTGCTACAGCAGATCTGGACCAACAAGTAGTAGAATAGGAAGATTGTTGACAAAACTCATTCACTCACTTATTCTTCTCGGCAACACACTCGATTACTTAAGTCTCAAAACTTCCGAGGGAAAAGCTATCAACATGCTGTGCAATTCACAAGGCGATCCCGTGCCACCCGATGTCTACAAGATGCACACGCCGTCGCCATTGGGCGTGATCATGACGATGCTGGAGTAACGCGTGCCCAGCGGGTCGTTGTACACGCTGTCCTCCGAGGTGCGAGCTCCCTCCGCCGTAGCCCCAGACATCCGCTCGCCGTTCGGGCCCGTGGCCTCCGTCTCGTGGTTCTGCTTCTTCATGTACGCGACGATGGCGACAACGGCAGCACAGCCAGCGACGCCCACCACCGTGAACAAGGCGGACGTACCAGCGCCCGAGCTGCCCGAGACATCCTCAGCACGCTTGGCCTGGGCCTCCTGGCTCTGCAAGCTGCTGCTGCCAGAGGTTGACGCTGCAGGTGCCGCAGTGGTAGCGGCCGGTGCAGCAGGGGCAGCAGGCGCAGCGGTCGGCGCCGCCGTCGTGGGCTCCGGACGCAGCGCCGTCTTGCTCGGCTCCTCCGTGGAGACGTCACCCACGTCGGGAACTTCCATCGATCCCGACATGGAGGCAGCACTACCCGAGGCAGAGGCGGAAGTCGAGTCGTCCGACGGGAGCCCAACCTCCTCCGAGCCCGAGCCAGAGTCGTTGTCGGAAGCGCTGGAGCTCAGCGACTTGGTGCTGGGCTTCTTCGTAGTCTTGGTCGAGGGCTTCTTGGTCACGTCCGCGACGTCAGCCGACGACGAGGAAGAATAGGACGAGTCCTTCTTGTGCACGAACACAGACTCGTCACTGCTGTCGGATTCATCACCGGCCGACGTGCTCTTCTTGGTCTTGGAGCTCGACTTGCTCGAGGCAGTGTCGCCAGCACTCGTCTCCTCCTCCTCTGTCTTGGAGCCCGACGACTGCGTGGCCGTCAGGGTCACCAAGTTCGAGATGATGGGCTTGGCCTTCTCGTCCGCCTTCTGCGAAGAAGACTGCTTGGACGGAGCCGTGGTGGTCTTGGTCGTGACGCCAGTCTTGGTCGTGCCGGTCTTGGTAGGCGCGGTCGTCGTGGGGGCGGTCGTAAATGAAGTCGTAAGACCGGACTTCGTCGCGGGCACAGAGTTTGTCGTAGTCTTAGTCGTCGCAGTAGCCGTAGTAGCAACGGGAGCCGCAGTCTTCACCATAGTCGATGCAGTGTTGGCCACCGTGTTCACTGTCGAGCCGGCCGTGCTGGTCACCTTGTTCACCACAGGCGCTGTCGTCTGCACCACGGTGTTAGCGACCGTGTTCACCGTTGAGCCGGCCGTGTTCGCCACAGTCTTCGCAACTGGCGCCGCCGTCTGCACCACGGTGTTCAAGGTCGAAGCCGTCGTGCTAGCCACCGACTGGACAACAGGAGCCGCCGTCTTGACCGCAGTCGATGCAGTTTTGGCCACGGTGTTAACAACAGGAGCCGTCGTCTGCACACCGGTCGACGCAGTGTCGGCCACCTTGTTCACCGTCGATCCCGCCGTGCTAGTCACAGTCTCCACCGCTGGGGCGACAGTGTCCACCACCGAGTCCACAACGTCAGTCGCCCCGCTCACAGTCGAGTCCACCGTGTCGGTAACGTCCAGCACAGTGGAGCTCGCCGTCTGCGCGACTTCATCCACATTCTGCGTGACTCCATCGACAGCCGAGCCAACAGTTGAGGCAACATCGCCCAGCGTCGAGCCCACCACGTACGTAAAGTCATCCATGGTCGAGCCCACAGTGTACACAACGTCGTCCAGAGTATCGGCGCCATCGCCGAGCGTAGAGCCCACAGTGTACGTCACATCGTCCAAGGTAGAGCCCGCCGAGCTAGTCACATCGTCCAAGGTAGAGCCCACAGTCTGGGTAACATCGTCCAGCGTCGAGCCCACAGTCTGGGTCACGTCGTCGAGAGTCGAGCCCACGGTATCAGTCGTATCGTCCAGAGTCGAGCCCACCGTCCTCGTGACTCCATCCAGCGTCGAGCCCGTCGTCTGAGCCACATCGTCCACAGCTGAAGTCGCAGTCTGAGCGACATCGTCCACGGCAGAAGTCGCGGTCTGAGCGACATCGTCCACGGCAGAAGTCGCGGTCTGAGCGACGTCGTTCACAGCCGAAGAAGCGGTTTGCGTCACGTCGTCCGCCGCCGAGCTCGCCGTGGACGAAACCTGCTGCACCGTCGACGTCGTCGAGTTGGCAACGTCGCCCACAGCCGAGCTCGCCGTGCTGGCCATGCCCTGCACCGTAGATGAGGTCGTGTCCGCCGTCTGGTCCACCACTTCCGCGGCCGAGTCCACCGTGCCCGTGACCGAGTTGGCCTGCAGAATGCCCAGGTCCAGCGACGAGCTGGAGAAGCTCGTGGTGGTGGGGGCTGACGTCGTCGACGTCGGCGTCGGGGTGCTCTCCTCCTGTTGCTGCTGCTGCTCCTGCTGCTGCTCGTCGCCCACGACGTCGGCCAGACTGCCGCTGCCGCTGTAGCTGCCCTCCTGGGCGTGCACCGCCGCCAGCACGAGGCAGGCCGCCGTGATCACGCGAACCCAACCACACCGCATCGTCCGTCTACGGTCTGTGCGTCGTCGTCGTCAAGGCAGGGCGAGACTTGTGTCAATGTCGTCAACGTCCGTTCAATGGTCAATTGAGAGAGTGGAGACCCCTGCTGCGAACTGCTTCCTCGCGATCTGACAAGAAGCCGCAGAGAGCGAAGGAAGCGCGGGAGGGGTGCGTGAGGTACTTTCGGTTGCGAGGCCGAAGTGGAAATGCTGCAGCGCTGCAGTGTGCAGTGCAGTGCCGATCCGCTCCGACTAGCTGTCGACTGCGCGAATTACGACGTGTAACCCAGGGCGGACCAGTTACGTAACGGGGTACATAACCCAGTTACGCCTCAGTACATTCGCCTGGCACGACTGTCCACGATTACCGGTTCTACCGTCTTGAAGCAGCCCATTACTATGGGAACGGATCGCCTGGGAAAAACCGAATACCTACTGCTTTCCGTTAGCCAATACAAAACAGGCTCGGCGGTAACACCGGTAATACCTGTGTAAAACCGGGATCGACCCATTTAGTACACCTTTCGACTCAAAAAAGGACCCACACTTTACATGCGCAGAACGCTTTGCTCTCGTCGGCTCCTATTGCTTGGCCAGCGTTGCAGTCAGCAGTGGCCGGAGGGCGCACGCTCAAGTCGTGCCGCGAAAGGAACGCGTCTTGCGACACCAGGCCTCAACTTCAGTTATAACACGGAAGTGCTGTTGTCTCCAGGATAGGTCACTGCGCGTGTCAAACTGCCGACTTGAGGCGCGCGCAGGCTACAAATGCCTCCTAACCCCGGCTGTCTTCTTGGCGAGGATTGCATGACGTTTCACCCACCGAGTGCGTTTCGCGTACTGTACGAACGCTCGACGCGCGCGATATGTTTCTCCACCTCCACCGAACTTCAGTCGCGAGGTCTCCGAATTCGTAGAACCCCACCGCCGCCGCGCGAGCGGAGACCGCTAGAGAGTAGCCACATGATATCAGACGTGTGGCGTTGCGCCCAGCGCAGGAATTTTGCCCAGCACCGCTGATCGCGCAGGAAACTGACGACGATGGTGTCGCCGATTGTCGGAAATTGGATTTAGGATGGAGCTCAGCACAATTGCACGCACCGATGAGAACAACATCCAGCAAAAGTCCGGCGCTACCCAGCATTTTGGCACATCGGAGTTCAAGCTATGAGGCTGACCGAGCATGCGTGGGTATCCTCGCTCCTGCGTTGGTGTCCATGGCGTTTGTCAGTACAGTATCCTGTAGGAAAAAAAAAACAGCATCTGTAAATATATGAATGAGTTCCATGAAGCACTACGAATCGCCTTGAGAGGAGACCCCATTAGCATAGTGGTAAAAGTGTTAAGAACTTCCGCTGCCAGTCCTCGGTTGAACACGAGCACACTTCAATTGCCGCATCATTTCACGAAGAATAAAATGGCATCTAAGACTTTACTAAATTTTAACGTTACGTTTATTTTGAGGAAATGGTATTGCCATATTTTGAGTCAGAATGTGACAATAACTCAAGATGCCGCCCAAGCAGCGCAAGCAGTACAGCGACGACGACTTGGCCCGGGCCGTGGAGCGCGTCGTGGCCGGCGGCGAGCGCGCGGTCGTCGTGAGCCCGGAGCTGAATGTGCCCTACCGCACCTTGCTTAAGTACGCGGCGCGCCGTCGCCGCGGCGAGTCGATCGTGGCCAAGCGGCGGGGGCCTCGACCAGCGCTGACAGTCGATGGAGAGCGCCAACTGCTGCTCTGGATGCGGGAGCTGCAGGCCGCGGGGCTGCCGGTGCGGCGGCGCGAGCTGCTGGTGAAGGCCAACGAGGTGCTGCGGCTTCAGAGCGGCCCCGACGCCGCGATCTCCTCGGGCTGGTACACGAGGTTCAGGTCGCGCCATCCCGAAGTTTCGGGGCCTGGAGAGCACATGGTCGTGGCGGAGGAACGAGAAGGAGGAGAAGAAGAAGAGAAGGAGGAGAACGATGCAGTGCAGAGGGACAGAGGGTCGATTGAAGGCTGGAAGACCCGGCAGCAACTGGAGGAGGAGGGGCTGCTGCGGACGCCCGTTGAGAGGGCGGTGTTCGCCGTGCAGGAGAGTTACGCGGCGTCGTGGCCGCTGCGAGATGTGGTGGACGCCTTTGACCTGATGCTGGACTCGAGGAAGGCGGATTTGTTCTCCGTCATGGAACCGGGCGAGCTCCGCGATATGTGGCTCAAGAAGCAGCTGCGGCAGATGCACCGAGCCGCAGGGAAGCAGTAGGAGGAAGTAACATACTTATATAGCAAGTCGTGTTTTGTCTCTATCAGTTTGAAAGTGAAGTCGTCTAGGCGCCGAAGTTGAAGGCGAACGCAGTCTTCTTGGACGTCTTCGCAGGCTCAGCTTCCGCTTCAGAATCGTCGCCATCACTGTCGTCCTCGTCTCCCTCGTCTAGGCTTTCGTCGTTGGAGTCCATGTCGTCGTCGTCCTGGGCAGACGAATCGGCCTTCACCAGCGCGTCCCAGTTGCTCTTGACAGCAACGACGGTGTCGTCCAGGTCGGGCTCCTGCAGCTCACGGTAGTACGCCTCATTCTCGAAAATGCCGTCGTAAGCAATGTCCGAAGTAGGGTCTTCCAAGAACACCAGGCGCTTTGCGTGCTCGGCCGCATGGGCCACCGCGTCTCGTTGAGCGCAGATGGGCGAACAATACACGTTGGTCTTGCAGACCACACAGCGTCGCAGCGGCTCGTCCTCAGCAGCAGCATCGGCCAGGGTCTTGTCGCAATGGAAGCAGCTCATCGCACGCCATGCCACAGACTCAGCACCCTTCGACTTACGCCGCCACACCGTCAATCCGTAGGCGGAGTTGCCCCAATTGGGCAGCGAAATCTCCTGCTCCAGCACAAAGCGGCGCTGCAGCTCGCTCTCGAAACGACTGTCGCCCGTGTCACCCTGCCACTCGCCGACGTGCAAGATCACGTCGCCCTGGAACAACTGCACACTGCGCACGGCCATTGCGTCGCCTGGAGGAGGGTAGCACAGGAACAGGCTGCGTCCAGCCATATCTTCCTGGCCAAGCACGTCGGGGCCACCACGACCGATGGAGCAGAACGGCGGCACGTGGCCGTGGTAAGAGTTGCCCTCCGCACCATCAGCGCTAGGCGGAGCCTTATCGTAAGCAACGACGTCAACGTCAGCGCGCTGCAGCAGCGAGCTCCAGTAGCCGGTGCCGGCACCAACCTCGACGATAGGTGCGTGCTCCGCCATCACATCCAGAGCTTCCTGTGTCGGCGTGGCGTAAGCGTACAGATGACAGCACCAATCACGGCAGTTGTTGCGCCACTGCGCTAGTAGAGGATAACTCGGCATCTCCACGAGAGTTGATCCCTCAGCTTCACCTCCAGGACGAGCGCTGTTATTCCTCTCACGGCGGTAGTGCTTCTTCTGCGGCTTCTTTTTGCTGCCCTTGGTCTTCTTGCTCGCAACGGCATCGCTACCCTTCGGCGCAGCCAGCACCGCATCCATCTCGCCGTCCATGCCGACGCCCTCCTCGTAAAAGAGGCGCACACCCTCACGCAGTCGCGCGTGGTAGATAGATAGCAGCGGGTTCTCACTCTCAAGCTGGGCAGCACGCATTCTCTCACGAGCAACTTCGTCTTGCGAGGCACCCGACTCAACCGGGAGCGCCAGCGTCTCAATCAACCGCGACGGCACACCGGATCCCGACAGCTCTCGGTTCAAGAACGCTTCCAGCATTTTCGTGCTCTCGGGCGTGAACTGCTCCAGCTCCTTCAAGTACGTCTCAGGTGTGGGCACGGCTCCGCACGCGCGTCCATACAGCACCAGCGTCGCGTAATACACCTGGAAGTACATTTGATCAGTCACGCAGGCCAGCGCAATGGGGAGTTCGTCCCTCGACGCCGTTCCGACAGCCTGCTGGGCCTTGCGGAGCTGCGCCTGCAGGTCCGTAAGCAGCTGCATCTCCTGCTTCAGTTCGTCCGCCGACTTCTGGCCGTTCTGGGTGCCACCTGCAGCAAACTGCTTCTTAAGGTGCAGCAGCACGGCCTCCAACCGCTCCAACGCGGACTTGGTCCACACGCGGCTGCGGAAGATGCTGGCGCCGATGCGCGCCAGCCGAATGATCTGGAACAGCGTCTGAAGCAATCTCTGCCCACCGCTGGGCAGCGCCGCCGCAGCGTCCGCGTCCTCGCGCAACACAACAGAGTGCTGCAGCGCCCCATGCTGGCACTTGTTGCACTGCGCACGCTGCAACAGGTGCTTGTGAGCATTGGAACCTGCCTCATCTTGCTCCGGCAGCCCTAAAGAGCGCGCGCCATTGACGCACGAGCAGCCGGGCACGCCGCACGCGCGCAACGCGCACGTGTCGGGCAACACAGCGGCCAGACGCTTGAGCAACAACTTGTGCGCGTCCTCCGGGTCGTCACTAGCCTCGCTGGCTTTGGGCTTGGCTTGCAGCAACTTAATGCGGGAGCTGGAGGACTGCTGCTCGCTATTTGAAGGCTGCGAGCTGCTCTTGAGCTGTCGGCGCCGCGTCTTCTTGCTCTGGCGCCGCTGCTGCACGTGCGCGGCCACGTCGCCGTCCACGTCGAGTCCGTACTCGGCCGCCAGCGCCGCCATCTCATCCTCGATGAAGGCGATCTCGCCCGCCTGGAAGCCCAGGTGCCCGGCCTTGCGCTTGCGGCCGCTGCCCTTGGCGCTGCTCTTCTTGCCCATGATCAGCGAATGATGCTGCCTTTGACTGGTGGAAGGCGTGGGTACCGATATAGTGGTACAGTTGTGGGAACCACGCAAAAGGTGAAGTTGAAGTGGGTCAACCAATCACAAGGCCTAAAAGCTTTCAAACCTGAGACGTGGCGGAGGAAATGCCGGAGGAAGGCCTATGGATCGACTTCTCCGCGTGTTCAGGGAGCTTGATGTCCACACTCCCCCGCCAATAGATGATGAAGGCACGGTCGTCCTTGTGGCGGAGCGAATACCATTGGAGACGTGGAACCGGTTCGATCATTTGCCGCGCGGTCTTCGGCTTCGTCAGTTGGTGTGGGATTACCAGCTCTTGATGTGCCAGTTCTTGCACTCTGTTGAAGTTTTGGGGGGCTCGGTACCTAGGTAAAGAATAGCAGAGGATTAGACAGCGGAGGACAGCGTGAAGGTGCTGTAGGAAGAGGTCTTGGAGGAGGAAGGATGCCCGGAGGTGCTTGTGTATTAGCAGAAGTCCTGTGTGTGGGGCTTAGTAAAAAGCAGAGTGAGGACTGGTGGTCCCTAGCGGAGGAGAGTTTCCCCCTTATTCTGCAACTAAATAACTGGTCTACATTGTACGGGACAGATCTCCTATCGAGTCCCATGTTCCTGAGCAAAGCATCAGCACGTCGGAGATGCTCAACTGTAACAGCCTCCCACATTGAGGAACGTGCGTTGCTTGCTGGGTTGTAGTTTCTTTAGATTCAGGCATTGGTATGACTCTAGCACTTGGCGTTGTTGTAAATTTCGGCATTTTGCTGTCACCATTGGCGATTTTTATCCGTAAGGCTGATCTTGCCTGTTAGTGTGCCAGATGTTGTGTGCCAATGTTCGGTCATTTAGATTATAGTAGGCTAGTCAGGAAACCTTCCTTTTGAAGAAGAAAACCTGTTCACCATTATTCCGTATTGTAATGAGTGTATTTGCTATTTCTTTTTGCGAGTGTGAATGGCTATTCAGGAAACCTTTGTCTTTAAGGATCAAACCTGTTCACCTTTGCGTGCATGTATTGTAATTTTGTAGAGTAGGAGTG
>JAIKVJ010002949.1:0-15696 GCA_024679225.1 Phytophthora pisi
GGGCTCGCTGCGCTTCCGCTTCGTGTCGACGGCCGAGCGCGTGGACGCCTGCGACGGAGAGGACGCGCACGCGAGCCGCCGCGTCGTGGGCGTGCTGGGCGTGTGCCACAGTCCGTCGCTGACGCTCAGCGGCGGGGCGCGGCCCACGCGCAGTTCGAGGCGTCGGTGCGGCGCTTCCCGGGGCTGCTGCTGCACAAGCTCTTCGCCTTCGAGCACGCGTTCGAGGACGCCACGGCCGCCGAGTGCGAGGGGCTCGGGGACCTCGTCATGTTCCCCGTGCACCACGAGCTGGAGGGCACGGGCGAGTCCACCGTGAGTCTGCACCTGCAGGTCGTCATGGACACGCTGGCCGTCAACGTGCTCATGTCGCTGGAGAGCGCCATCCGCTCGGCCACGTCCAGCGCTGCTGCTACAGCCGCCGCGTCCACGCCCAGAGCTGCAAGCGGAGGAGACCTGGCCAGCGTCCTGCTGGACGTCAGCGTGGAGCCGCAGCAGACGCACGCCATGCAGCAGCAACAGCAGCAGCAGACGGCCTCGCCTCCTTTGGTGCTGTCACGCGACGCCAAGGGGGACGCGGTCTTCGGGTCTGCTGCGAGTCCGACGTCGCGCTCGTCCGGGAGCTCAACGGGACCGTCGTTCACGTCGATCCCTTCGCCACTAGCGGCCGGAGTCGCCGCGCTGGACCCGCGCAATCGGCGGCGGAAGCGGCAGCTGGCGCGCAGGGAGAAGCTGCTGGGCGACTACAGCGTGCTGGCGAGCTGCATCTCGGACGCCATGGACCACTACACAGTCGCAGTCGAAATGCTACGCGAGGAAGAAAGACGCAGCGGTGGCGCGCCGGGGGACGCCCTGTGGCTCGCGGCCGCGCTGGAAGGGTACGTGTATTGCTTGTATTGCGAGGCGAAGGACAAGTTCTCGACGGAGCTCGTGGAAAAGGCCTCCGAAGCCGTCGCGCTGTACGCGAAGGCTGGCACGACGGAGCTCGAGAGTCTGCTGATCGAGAACCTCGGCTGGTATTACGCAGCTGTGTCGGCCGCGACGTTAAGGCGGTCGTCGATGTCAGGAGAAGCGAAAGTGCTGGAGAGTCTGTGGACCAAGCGACTGCTGTGGGACGCGCTGGAGCGAGGACTCATGCTGTTCCCGGAGCTCCAGCCGCAGCGCCAGGTCGAGTTCTTGATCCAGACGAGTCGGATGCTGGAGAGTGTGGGCCACCGTCGACGTGTGGCGCTCTTCCTCCACGAAGCTGGTTCGCTTTTGCTAGCTCGGAACGCGCCTGCTGTGGACTCTCAGCTCAGGCTGCTGCTGTCGCCCTCCAGTGTGGCGAAAGGGTCTCAGCGGCAACGAGACTTAGAGGCAGCTCTCTTGCTGGAGCGTGTGGCAGCAGAACGTCTGGGCATTCAGGATAAAAGTGCGAGGAGAGACGCGTTGCCGTGGGAAGTCACGACTCTGTATCGCAGGAACAGGAGGAGGAAAGCACCAGGTACCGAAGCGTTCGCTGGCGTTCCCGACAACTCGTGGTTGATTATTCGTTTCCACGTCCTACGGCAGCTCCTGACGATCGCGAGGATGCTCGGAGACGCGTTCCTCGTTGGGACTTATTGTATTCAGCTGCTGGAGATGCTGGTGTGGTGCGACTCCATTGCAGTGCAAGGCGCGGATCCCTCGTCACCAGCTATGAGAAGGTCGGGCGCTGTAGGCTCAGCGCTACTAGTGGACCATCTCCAACAGCCCGCTACGTCACTTCGCGTTGCCCATATGCCAGCAGATCGTGCGACCACCGGACTCCATGCAAAAGGGGGCGTGTATAATTCTCCTCCGCCGGGCATTGATACGAGAGTGAGGCGGAACTTTATCAACTCCCCTTCGGCTACCATGTCAAACGCGGCGGCAACCTTATCGTCGACGCTGACCAACACACCTCGAATTCTGGCCACGCCGCGGCAACAATTCTCCGCAGCAGTGAATGCGATTTCTACGAAGGCGTCGCCAGCGTTCACGCCGTTCTCACATCCTCACCATAATCACAATGGTGTCGCAAGTCGAGCTGGTGGCTTGGAAGAACGCGTACCAGCATCACGGATGATGGCAAACTTGGCGGATGGGAGGGAGCCCGGAAGTGCTGCGATGAATGGAGATGCTGGTGGGATCAGGACGTTTCGGACGCTAGGTATCAGCGACAGCGAGAGCGACGGGAAGCTTCACCTTGGCGTGCAGGCAGAGGGTCCCGCTGTATGGAACTTGTGGTCGAAGACAGAGATTGCCAAGATTGAGCGGAAGCTTCTCAACCTGCTGGAGTCCGATTGCACAACGCTGCGAGCAAGTGAACAGGTCCAGTTGTCTACTTTTCTTCGTGTGGACAAGCTCAGGTTACGCTCGAGCTGCAACTTGCAGCACCCATTTCTCTCGCGAGCGACGGCTTTGGGCATGTTTGGAGTGCAACCCACATCGAGCCAGCAAGCTGCCAAGTCGGACTTCTTTTACTCGCCCTTTGAGAAGCAGAAAATGATGCGGAAGGCAGCACAGCATGGGGGTGACGAAGACGACGACATTAACGATGCGCCTGCCATGTATGAAAGGGGCTTTCCTGAACACGAGAGAATCGAGCTGCAGCTGACGATATCGAATCCGACGGGCGTGGCCGTAAAACTCCAGCAGGTGAAAGCGTGGGTGACGTTTGTTGAGGAGGGCGCTGGTGCGGGTGCGGTGGGCAGTGGTACTAGTGCGGTCTTACAAGACGATGGCGTGGAATGTTACCCCAGTTTTCTCACTCTAGGTCCCTATGAGAAGCGCAAGACTGTGGTGCTGGGGATTCAGCCGTTAAGAGTGGGGGCTTTCCACGTTCGTGGGTGCTTCATCAAGACGTTTAACATTACGACGTCGTTCACGCTGAATAATCCCGTCAGCATTCGTGTCGTTGGTGAGCTGCCGATGGTTTCGCTTTCCCTTCGCGAGCACGGCTCCATGGCACTCTCTGAAGGGGAAAAGGCTGCAGCTAGTAAGCCACCGCCAGCTTCCAAGATGCGTATCGCGATGTTTGCTACAGAGACGAAGAGGTGTATGCTTCGTGTACGGAGCACCGGCAACCAGCAAATCACCAATTACAGGCTCGCAGTGAATGTCCAGCATCGGCGTGCAGCGAAAAAGACGTGTGTGATTTTCAACAACTTGCCCCCAGCATCGACTGACTCAAGTGGCGGCAGTGTGGATGCCCCAGTCAATCACAATGGCAATCCCAGTAGTAGCTCCGGGGAGGTTGAAACTCATCTTCTATCGCTGAGCTGCGGTAGTGTTGTATCTTCTCCGCTTCCGCTGTCGAGCGGCGATTTCGTGAGTATTCCGTTCGAAGTATCGTTACGAGGAAACAAGAACGTGGGGGAATCAGCATCAGAGAACGACATCCAGATCGAATGGAGTTTCGTATATGCTGACGAAACTTGCGCAGGCGAAGTCTTCTACCGAGAAAGCAAGCTCGCACTGGAGCTCGTGTCGCTTCCGTCTCTAATGCTCCGATCGGTGGCGTTGCTCCCGTGCAGCGTGGAGCAGATTCCTCGTACCCAGGAGACCGATACGGGTAACCCGGCACAAGCATCCACGACAGATCATTTGTATTGCGCCATGATAGTCCACGTCGCCAATCCCACAGAAACGACATTTCGCTTTCGGCTACGCCGTGACATCGACGACAGCGGAGACGTCACGTGCGAGGCGGAAATCGGCCGGCAATGCTCTCGCCGCTTTGTGGTGGAAGTCCCGCGTCTGTCATCTCTAGGGGGAGAGCAAGGACCGGAGCTTACAGACACGCTGAACGATCTGCTGGAGATGGAGTGGGAAACGTACTTCGGGACTCACGGACGACTGCGCTGCGAGGACTTTCACCTCGGGTCGATTGCGGCACAAGAGCAAATGACGCGAGAATTGCTGCTTCCTCCGATAAGCCTGCAAGTTCATTCACCCGTTGAAGCACCCACGTCGATGGCTGTGGAGGCTAAAGCGCAGAATGGAGACATCAGCGGGATGAAACCAGGACGGCAAGGTAGAGCTGCCCTCCACCCGCTGAACTTCTTCCAGGCGGCGCATTTTCGAGCGGAGTATCGGACTCTGCAAGCCGATCTGTTCCAGTACGTCCCGATTGGTGTCACAATTCAACGGACTTTTGATGGGGAGATGCAATTCTCCGGGGTTGAAGTGGAGGTGGCAATCACAGAGGAGGGCGAAGAAATACTCAGTGAGGTGAGCGAGCACGTGGTGGTTGTGGGCTTGCTCAAGACCCAAGTCACGTGGACTGGTCCTATGGAGGAGGAGGCTACGAAGAGCCACGAGATCCAGTGTATGTTTTTGTCGGAGGGAAACTTCCGTGTCGCTGTGTGTGGGCGGCTACTGGACGCAGACAAGAAGCAAGTCGGTGGGGAGATCTGGTGCTACCAGCCACTGCACGTGTGCGTCCGATCGGAAGACGCGGAGACGACCGCGCATCATATTTAAGAGGGGGTAATACAACCACTCAAGCGCTTCAAGTTGAAGTGCGTTCATCATTCTTGCAGAGTGTTCGTTCAACTTCTACTTGAAGCGACAACAATTATAGCGGTGGAAACGTGCGTTTACTTGGTATTTGTGGAGTTGTGTGTTGGAGTGGGGGAACGCTAGGAAATCGGAGAGGTTGAGCAGAATGGTGCGCAGCGAGGCGGCAGCGAGCGAGTACTTCCAGATCCGCAAGCTGCTCTGGGATGAGCTCAAGCTCAATGTGTGCGCGTCAGAAGAGGGAGAGCTGCGGAGTGCTATCGGGAGTCACCTGATCGAAGGAAATGAGGTCCGCATTGCCGATAGTCTCTCTCTCTTGCGGTAACTTGTGGCGAAAAACGCTCTAACCCGTTTTGTGGTCGCCGCTGCAGGAATTGCGGCAGGAGTTGGCGGTGCTGGTCGAAATTCTGACGGAGTTTCAGCAACAGAACGATGACATTCGGGTTGGTAATTCTCTCTTTTTGATGGATTTGGGGTCACGTGTGCTAACGAAATTGGCTGCAGGATGTCTTGGCAAGGCGGCCGCACATCCCAGAGCCCCCGGGACGTCCTTTGCTCATAGAAAAGCTCAAGCTGTTGGCTGCGGATATGCACGGGCCCTCTCGCCAGGTGGCCATGCGGTCTGTCAAGGACGCGGAGGTCTTGGACTACGTTCTCTCCTCATCGGATACGTTCAACCACAGCAGCTATCAGCCGCCGACGACGCCGAAGATGGAGGATTTGTCGCCTAGATCGATTTCAAACGACGCGGCGGATGTTGTCGCTCTTCGACCAGGGACTGCGACCGGGAGGCGTCCAGCGACGTCTGGTTCTCAGCGGCCAGTATCGAGGGGGTCAACAATTTCCGTCTCATCTATTACAGCCGTCCTGGAGAGCCCTGAGGTCGGTACAACATCTTCGGTGGCCACTTCTTTATTTTCTTTCTCGCTAATGGTTTGACGTTGCTATGGCTCGCAGGTACATCGTCGTCTAAACCTTGACGAGATCGACGCGATCAAAGAGGACCTACGTGAGGCACTTAGTGAAGAACGCCAACTGCTACTTGAAGACATCGATTTTATTCAGGTACAGGTTTCTCGCAGACATAACCCGCTTAGTTCATCGTCTGACGGTCTTTTTGGCTCAAAACTACAGGGGTGCTTGGAAATGGAGAAGGACTTGATCGATGACGATCGCCGGAAAGTGGCAGCAGTGAAGCCTCCCCCGTCGCTGAGCGATCTGCACGATCTTCGTAAAACGCTGGAGAAAACGCTGGAGGACCAGGTACAGACGCCTCTCACTTTTCCTAACGCGGTTAGCATGTGGTTTGACGCCATTTGGAGCTTAGGAGGCGGCTGGGAAGGTGGAGAGCATACTGAG
Source organism: Phytophthora pisi (assembly GCA_024679225.1). Taxonomy (NCBI): domain Eukaryota; phylum Oomycota; class Peronosporomycetes; order Peronosporales; family Peronosporaceae; genus Phytophthora; species Phytophthora pisi. The sequence goes on from JAIKVJ010002949.1 coordinate 5,878, forward strand.
CAAAGCGAACAAACCCAGCTCATTTGTTCGAAGTCGAATGTACGTTCGCTTACAAAGTACTTTTACGAGCTCTGGTCAGCAGTTTAATTGAAAGGATTATGTTGAGCACAGGTTCATGCCGGTACCCCCTATGGATCCTCCGCCGTCGGCCCCTCCATCACGAGGTGAATTCCCAGCATCAGCACGTCGACCCAACCTCCCCTCGCTCAACGCCGCATCTTCCTTGTCCCTGTCACACACGGGATCATCAACAAGAGTGCTCAAGATTCGGCACCTTGTACAGGAGTCTAGAGACGAACCCTATTTATCGTAATGCAAGTCTGTGCAAGAACGAAAACCGCGACTTCATTCCTCATTTTGTATTGAAATCGTTCTGTAAGTCGGATCTTCTCTTCGAATTGAATTGGTTTGGTTTGTGTGTTTCTTGTTGTACAGGTGGAGGGGGAGGGAGTATCAGTTCATTCACTCCTCGTCGACAGAGTGCAGTCCGATCTCAGTGAACTCCAGATTGTTGTCGGACTCCTTGCGGTCGGCTCCTTTCGCCTTTGAAGAAGTAGCGGCGGCAGCTGGTCGAGTGGGACGCAGCGTTGGTCCATCGAAGGCCTCGTCGATCACTTTTGCTGGGTTGGTTCGGCCACGATCCAGCACGTCCTTCATGATGAGAGGGATCTCATGCGATCGAGACTGGATCGCGTCGTGGAGGTTGGAGGTCAGAGCGACGTACAGCTAGAGGGCAGATGTCAGTGGGCGATCAATATTTCTTCAAAACAATAGTGACGAGCCAGCGACTTACCCGGTTCATGCCAGACAGCACGCTCGCATGCTTGTTGCACTCAGCGTAGAGGACCCCACTACGTAGAGCCACGACGCACTGCAGCGTGATGTTGATGAGCACACAGGCGAACGGGAAGTGGCGTGTCGGGTGCTGCGAGAGCCCGTGGAAGCGATGCGCCAGGTCTGGGTAGGCGTCCACCAAGTACAGGAGTTGGAGCAGCGAGAGCACGCCGCAGCCGCGCAGGTCCGTGGAGGGGTCCGTGCCCTGGAAACCGACATCTTCCCAGTGTCTGCCGATGAGAAGCACGTCGCGCGGGCTTTTCGTGATCTTCCTGTGGATCGTCTGCAGCATCTGCACCACCACCTCGTTGTGAGCGTCGAAGGCGGTGGCAGCGATGCAGAACACGCGATCGCGCTCTTCAATCGCTCCAGCGAACGTGAGTCGAGGGCGTGACAAGCAAGTCAAGCATGAGCCACGGGGGAAGTCCTCGGATACAATGATGTCTCGGTGCTGCATGACGTCGGGTGTCTCCGCGTAGTAGCCCGCTGCTTCCGCATAAGTTATCCGAGACACTGACGCTGTCTCTGAACCATTGTTGGTCTTTGCAGGCGAACCCGATCCTGAGTCCTCTTGGGTTTGTCGATGCTGCACCAGTTTGATCTCCCGCCACTCGGACGCTTCGTCGACGTCGCTCTTCTCGGTGATTGTCTTCGTATCTTCGGCGTTGTCATCGACAGCGTTAGCAATGTCGGAGCCTCCGTGATCTTCGACGCTCTCATCACTATCTTCGCCACCGTCGGCTTCCTCTGCTATAGTCTCGATGGCTCCTTGTGTTTGACTGAAGATGCGCCCCATTACGGACATCGACCGACCAATTTCGGGGCTCTCAGTCGTTTTCGTTGCATCAGCGCTCTCGTTCTCATCCATCAGGACCTCCTGGTCCCCAAGACCTCGCTTATAGATGCTGTGCAACTCCGTCAACGAAAGAACGTCAGGCTCAACGGCAGCGTCAGTCGCTCCGACAGCTACGGGTTCAGCCTGAGCTGTTTCCGCCGCTTTGTTGCTCTCAATGAGCTTCTTCTCCTCGTCCGTGGCCCGTTTGAGCTCCTTTAGCAGTTCTTCCTCTTCCCTCCGCTTCTGAGCCTCCAGCGACTCTCTCCGAGCTCTGAGCTCGTCTTCCGACAACGGATTCAACTCTGCAGCGGGCTTGATGTCAAACGCGAACTCGTCCTCCTCCGCCTTGCTAGGACTGGCGCTGCCGGCAGTTGCCACTGAGAACGACAAGTCGCTCGTCAGCTCCATCTCGTTCTCGAACTCGCGCTCGTCGGGGAACGGCGGGCCGCTAGGCAGCGAGTATCCACCATCGTCCTCGGCAGCGTGAGGCTCGTCAGCTTTCTTGCGCATGCTCTGGTACGAGATACCAAACGTAGTATCAGTGCTGAGCTTACTCGCGTTGGCCCCGCCGGCCATTTTGTGGATGTCCGAGAAGGGGCTACTAGGCTCCAGCGTCGTGACGTGTGCAACCCGAACTTCCTCCCCGAAAGAAAGGTCAATCGCGCTCGTATCGCTGGCGTTAACGCTGGGAAGTGCCTTCAAAAGGGCGTTGTCTTCCTTATCAGCAGTAGCAGGTTGGTCTCTTGGTTTTGACACTTGCTGGTCCGTCTCAGCGCGTTTCTCCATCCGCTGCTTCTGCTCGATTTCCAGCGTACTCACCACTGCCGCATCGACCTCCAGCACATCCTCGTCATCGTCGTCTGGGTCGTTCAACTGCAACGGAGGCGGCGCAGGTGTGCTCTCATCGTCATCTTCGCCCTGGGAGTCGTCTGAATCATCATTGTCGTCTTCCACGGGATTCATAGAGCCAACGATGACAGGGACGGCTGCAGGTGCTGGTGGAGGCACAACCGGAGGGGATGAAGCCGCCTCCGCATCATCGTCGGTAGTCTCGTGAGCTGGTGGAGTCGGTAGTGCGTCCTCCTCTTCTTCTGCGTCTGCGTCTTCATTCGCACGTAGTTCCGATTCACCCGAGGTTGGAGAAGCAACCACAGCATCAAGTATGTCGGTCACTGCGGCTGCCTTGTTAATAGAATCCTCCTCATCACCTGCGCTTTCCTCTGAGGGTTCGTCTGTTGTCGGACTGGCGATCGCAGCATCAAGTATCTCGGTTACCATGACAACCTCTTCGCCTTCGTTGCCCTGGAGTGCGAGGTTTGTCAAAAGCTCACCGTCAGCTGAATGGCTCGATATCTCTTGACCCTCTTCATCCTGGACACTGGTTTGCTGCTGCTCTTGAGTCGGGAGCGCTGTTTCATACGCGTTTGTATCCTTCACTTGCTGCTCTTCGTCCTCGTCTCCTTTTTCATTGGCGACCTCGTCTTGTGCGTCTGTTGCAAGATCGAGAACGGCTTGAACCACGTCTTCGCTAGCAATTGGTGAGGTTTGTTCCGGTAGAGTGGCTTCAGGGGGAGTCGATGCGCTATCCTCATCGACAGCGTCTTCCTCCATTTTACGCTCGTCTAAAGTTCACACAATCATATCGCCGTCAGACTACACAAACGAAAGCAGGTTTCAGCAAACCAAGCACAACGCACCAGCACCCGGCAGCTGTGGAGAAGAAGGCACCGACTCGGAGTCGTGGAACTCGTCTGCGTTGTCACCGAGCGCGTCGTCGTCTTCGCATTAACAAGAAAGTAAAAGGAGCAAAGGCGTCAGTACTTTTACTCTGGAATCCCAAAGCACAGCTGAGCCCAACCATCAAGGTTCGTCACTGCGTCCAGCTGGCTCAAGATGTTGTCTGTAGTCATCTCCCCCGGGCCTAGCAACGTAAATCCACGTCAACCAACAACCACGAAGACAACAACCCGCAGCACAGCGCCTCGCACCTTCCCCGTCCTGGTCCGGGTCCGCATCGAAGAAAGCCTCCGCGTCTGCAACAGCAACAACCCAATTCATTCAGCACCTCCAATCCCGTTTTCAGTACAGGACCAAGGCTCCAAACCTTCGAACGTGTCGCCCTCGCCGTCCACATCGTGCAGCAGGTCTGTAGGGGGCAACATGTGGTCAAAAAGGGTCCATCTACACTTCAACTTGCACCCATAAATGTCCTCGTACCATCCAGCACGTCCACACCTGACGGTCCGTCCGAATCCATCGCTCTTGTCGATAAGGGAAGCCCACAGCAACAGCACTAACTAACTACTTAAGTAAGCGCCCCCCTTCTCACTCTCACTCCACTACGAGTATTGGTGTCACCTGGCCAGGGCCAAAACTGCAACGGCTTTCGCACCGCTTCAGGGTGCCGCCATTTTCGTCCAATGAGATCGCATCACGTTATTGCGACCAATGGCAGCACTTGGCTTTATTGGCAGAGCCCATCATGGGGACCAAGGCGGCGCTGCGGGAGGTGGGCGTGGTGCTCGCGTGCTTCGCGCGCTTCGGGGGCGCGGCCTTCTGCCTCATGCAGGCGGCCGACACCATCAAGTGCGTGGGCCCGTCCATGCTGCCGACGCTCAACCGCGACGGGGACATCGTGCTGCTGGACAAGCTCACGCCGAGGCTCTGGAAGCTGCAGCCGGGCGAGGTGGTCATCGCCACGTCCGTGTCCAACCCGCGGCAGACCGTGTGCAAGCGCATCGTGGCCCAGGAGGGGGACACGGTCTGCGTCAAGCCGCGCTACTCGTCGTCCGACGTCGAGTTCCACAAGATCCCGAGGGGCCACGTCTGGCTCGAGGGCGACAACAAGCACGACTCGCACGACTCGCGGTACTACGGACCGGTGCCGTACTCGATGCTGCAGGGACGCGTCGTCATGAGGGTGGGCTGCCATGTTGCCAACTAGAGGCCAAGGGGGACTTGGGACTAAGTGTTTGCTGTGCTGTACTGTGCTGTGGTGACAGATCTGGCCCCTCAACCAGTTGAAGTGGATGAAGAAGGAGACCCCAACGCAGCGGTTCCGTGAGAGATAGGTAGTAGTTTTTTAAAGGGATTAGTTGCCTGGGTAATAGTCACTTGGTGGGTTGCAGCGTGCTGTAGACGCAAGTGGGAAGAATCTCCCCCCAACTCTATGGCTAACCCCTTGTATTGCTCAGCACCCCCCCCGTGCTGCATTCTACAGATACCGATACGCACAACAGCTTCTTCGCGTCCATTGCAGGGCTGAAGCCATTTGATTTTGAGTGTTTGGCACAACCGCTGTCTGTCTGGACGAACGGACTGCGATCGTGAGAGCCGACTGGACATGGAGGAGGTCGCTCGGAGCTGCAGCATACGCGTGCCGGGTTGTTTTTCCTTGGCGTGGTGGTGTTGGACTCTGGCGAGTGAGCAGCATTTGTATGACAGTCGCATGCGATTAAGCAGACTAAACATCGACCTGTAGCCACAAATGTGCAACAACGGCAGCAGATGCTACTGCAGATGTGCGGTCAGATCGAGATCCCGACCAAGATTTCAAACTGTTGCTATCGTTGTCAAGTCTGTACTGATGCTTGCACAGCTTCTATGGATGTAAAAAATAAGCACATTTACGCCAAGGTATCCTGGTTTCATAACTTTTACAACTTCTACATTTTGCCGCGTCTGAACCAGATATAACCTTGCCGCATGGGATAACGTGTCCAGCGTTCAGTCGATTACCGCGCCCGCCTCAAAAATCTGGTAAACTTGCCACACTGCAAACTTACCACCGGACCATTTGGTCTGACCTGGCGACTTCCAGGCTGTGCTGCCCGTCTCAAATGTGCGGGGCCAGCTAACAACGCCAACGCGAACCCGTTTCAAGTGCTCATCCCAGCTTTTCCAAATAATCTCCATGTTCTGGGTACAACAACAACTTGATAGTGCTGCTCAGAAGGCGTGCTCTCCAACACATTTACATTTGCGCGCTCCGGGCAACAAGCAGATAACATCACCTCACCCCAACCGACAAGCTCCAGTATGGGCTTCTTCGACGAGCAAGTGGGCGTCAAGGTGCCGCAAGTAACCATCTACTTCTGGATCATCAAGGTGCTGGCCACCACCGTCGGGGAGACTTTCGCCGACTTTCTCAACGACAATGTCGGCCTTGGCCTAGGCGGAACCTCCGGCGTCATGCTCGTCATCCTGTTGGCGTCGCTCGCAGCGCAGATGAAACTCGACTTCTACTTCGCGCCGCTCTACTGGTTTGTCATCGTTGCGATCAGTACCGTCGGCACGTTGCTCAGTGATAACCTCACGGACAACCTCAACGTCCCGCTGGCGGTGACGACCCCCATCTTCTTGGCGCTGTTGGTGATAGTCTTCGTTTCGTGGTACCACGTTGAGAAGAACTTGTCGATCCACAGCATTTTCACTCGACGGCGCGAAGCTTGGTACTGGCTGGCGGTGCTGGTGACGTTCGCACTGGGCACTTCAGCTGGAGATCTCATCGCGGAGCAGCTTGACGTAGGCTACGGCAACTCGCTCGTGCTCTTTGCTGGCTGCATCGTCTTGGTTGGACTGCTCTGGTGGTTCAAGGTGGTCAACGGAGTTCTTGGCTTCTGGGCCGTGTACGTGCTCACTCGGCCGCTGGGGGCTTCGCTCGGAGACTTGATGTCGCAAAACCCGGCCGACTCCGTGGACTCGGGCTCAAGCTCCAGCTCCGGATCGTCATCTTCTTCAGTGTCGACTTCGGCGTCAATGTCGATGTCGATGTCGATGTCTGGCTCTGCTGCTGCTGCAGAGGGCCTCCCCTCGGGGTGGAAGGCAGGCCTCAACCTTGGCACGACGGTCACGAGCATGATCTTCTTGGGTCTCATCGCAGTGTTGGTAGTCTTCTTGACTGTCACGAAGAAGGACACGCTCAAGGTGGAGCCCGTGCACGCGGACATCGAAAAGGGGGAAGCCGTCGAACCAACGTCCACGACGTCGGTCAACCACGAGTTTGCGCCGCTCGCAGACAACACTGGTCACTAGTGCCCGACACTTTACGTTTGGAGTACTACACAGTCACAACTTCTGCTAGGACCACTAGATAGGGGACTTCATGTAGTACAAGGTTTGCACGCATTCGTTTCCTTTCGAGCTCAAAGTTTTTCACACGTCACAGACAATTCCCATTGCAGTTCAAAAGTTGTAGTTTGCCAATGGCAAAACTGGCAAATTGCCATGACATCCCGGTGCGAGCATGACCGGCTTTGCTTGGCCGTCGAGCCACGCGCAGCTAGCAGGTTACACGCAGCGAACTCCACAGCAGCTAGTAGCAGCCACGCGTTCTTCTGGCCGAGCGCCCAAATTGAATGCGCAAGGGAACGTATCCGCCGAGGCCTCGGCATTCCCAGCTCCGCTCGTGCTACCGGACGACGACCTGTCACTGGACCCGAAATACGACGACCAGAGTTTCAAGTCTAGGCTGCAAGAACCAGAGAGAAACCCAGTCACGGATAATAGGAGGACGGTGTATGTGGTGCCCGTCCCGTCAGTTGGAACGAGGGTCAAGCACATGAAGGAATGGAATCAACCCAAAATCCCTACGGGGGCGGCCAAGAAAGCTCCAATTCCTCGTCCTGACCCAAAAGAGGTGGTGAAGTACCTCGCTGCATTCTATACCAATCTCCCAGTGAAGTTGCTGTCCAAGCCCAAGTTCCAGTTCACGTCGTGGGACGACGCGCGACCTGCCAAGAAGCACTCGAAAGCTTCGTACGTCGCGCTCTCCATCGGTTCTGAAGCTGTTCGCATCCGCGCGCGTCCGTCCAGCGATGGCCTCTTCGGTGGACAGCTTAACCTGGAGGGTTTACTCGACGCTGCGATTGCGTTGCTGCCAGCGGACGCGTACGCGCTACTCCTTATCGTCGACCACGACTTGTACGAAGAGGAAGACAACGATTTCTGCTGCGGACGCGCCTACGGCGGGAGTCGGGTTGCTGTTGTCTCGTCAGCTCGCTATAGCCCTGCGCTAGACACGGTTCAAGGAGTCGAAGTGGAGCACGCTTGGCCGGCATCACACTGCCAGGCGTACGTTGATACGTGTGTGAGAAATGCTGACGGCGGTGGAGGACCGTCGAGGAAGGAAGCGAAAACTGCAGCGAGGAAGGGAACAACAGTAGCGCACTTGTCCTCAGCGATGCAGGCTGCTGTCACAGCGTCCACGTCCGCCCCCGCATCCGCTCAATCCGATGGCGCTTTGTGGCTGGCTCGAGTTTGCCGAACGGCGTCACACGAGCTTGGACACTGCTTCGGGATGGATCACTGCGTCTACTACGCTTGCTCCATGCAGGGGTCGGCTGGAATAAGCGAGGACGCGCGACAGCCTCCGTACCTCTGCCCTGTAGACCTTGCCAAACTGTTGCATGCTACTGGCGCAGACTCGACCGTGCGCTACGGGGCATTGCTCAAGTTTTGTCAGCGCTTCGAAGACCAAGACCGAACGTTTGCAGCCTTTTCCGCCTGGTTGAGGTATAAACTACCGGAAGGATCGAGTGAATGAGTTGTAGCGTGTGGTGGATGCAGTTCGCAAAACACTTCAACAACAATTATTGCTTTTCGTCCAATAGAAGTGCCCTAATAAAATAATTAATTTTCACATGTACTCAAATGCGACGGCGATGGCGACGACGAAGCTGACGAAGGCGCTGGAGCTGGTGCGCAACGGCGTGCTGATCGTGGGCTGGGCGTCCATGATAAAGGAGAACATCTTTAGCGTCACCTACGGCATCGGCGTGTCCATGAGCCCCACAATCCCCGACGGCTCGTTCGTCGTGGTGGAGCGACTGTCGCGGCGGTGGCGCAGCTGGGAACGCGGCGACGTGGTGCAGCTCCTCTCGCCCACACGATGCCATGGCGAGTCTGTCACGAAGCGGATCCTGGCTCTGGTAGGTGGTACTGCAGTGGGTTGTAAAGGGGGTGGTGAATGCATTCTGATAGAGATGGTGTTGCTGCAGGAGGGAGACGTAGTGGAGCTGCAGCCGCGCTTCGACAAGAATCGCAAGGGCAAGATCACAGTCCCGAAGGGCCACGTGTGGGTGGAAGGAGACAACCCCACGTGCTCCGTGGACTCGCGGCATTACGGTGCGGTGCCCGTTGCTTTGCTGGTCGGAAGGCCGCTTTTTATTGTAAGTTTTGGTAGCGAGGGCTGGTAGATTGAGAGGGAAGAACCATAGCTGACTGGCAGGTGCTGTTGTACGCAGTGGTGATGCAACAAGAGCAAGCGGACAGTCGACGATGCAGAGATATGCAAGCCTATATTGCGGGTGTATCGACCGCATCACTAGCAGGTGCAACGAGAGTTTATGTATTTCAGCGCTCGATCGGCGTCGAAGCACTGCTCCATCACTGCTGCTTACTATAGCTCGCTCAACTTCATACCCTTGCGCCGTCCTGCCTCCGCCTGTTTCCTACTGATTTCCTCCGAAGCCTATTGCGTCATGAGCTCTCGGGTCGCTTTGTTCCGCAGTTGGCGCAGAAGTTGGCCTGCTCTGACGGGTAGGTCGCCTGGCACTGCGGACAATTGGCCGGCCGCTTCTTCTCACTCTCCGCAGATTCTCCGCCAACTGCCGCCTGCTGCTTGGCCTCGTAGACGGAGTGGTAGTAGTCCATGCGCTCGAGCTCCTCCCTCCCGTCCGCCAGCAGCGCCCGCACGCGATCCGGGTCCTGCGTCTTCATCTCGTCGCGAAACTTCATCTGCACGTACGCAGTCATCATCTGGCGCTGCTCCCACTGCGGACAGCGGCGCGCCGAGCGCAGACACTGCGCGTACAGCTGAAGCACCGACCGCTTCAGCTTGGTCGTCGTGGCCGATGACATGCTTCTCGAAACTCGGGTAAAATTAATTGTGGCAGCATTTCAATTCGGGCTATAAAAAATAGTCGACTCATGATTGGCGGAAAGTCGATATTCAGCCAATCACAGCCGGCCGCACATTCCGGTAGTCCAGACGCTGCCAGAGCCGCCCGTCTTGAGAGAGCCCAAGCAGGAACCGACAGCAGCATGAGCTCCCGCACGCTCAGCCACGCCCTCCGCGGCGGCCTCAGCGTCAACGTGCGTCGCCAGGCGCTGGCCACCCGCGGCGGCCACGCGCACCGCCCGCCCCCGCC
>JAIKVJ010002950.1:0-15743 GCA_024679225.1 Phytophthora pisi
ATCAGGTCACGAAGGTCGTGGCGCCGACCGAGTTCGCCAACCAGGCAGACCTTGATTCCAATGATTATGGCGCTCTTCCCCACGCCATTATCTCCGGTTATGAAATTTAGGTGCGGGTTCATCTGCAGGTGCAGGTTGCGGCAGCACAGGAAGTTCTGGGGGTGCACCTCTGCGAACGTGCCAGACATCCGGTCCAATCTGCTGCTGCTGAGTTTGCTAGCGTGAATTAGACGTTGGTTCTTCCAAGCAAATATGGAAATGAGAGATGTGGAAGCTTTACTTTGTGACTTCAAATGGAAGAGGCGCCAATTGCTGACCCTGTCTTTCAAAGCGATGGAATTATTATACAAGAAATGCACTAAAACTGATACTTACGTTAAAGTGCTGCTTTCCAAAACTTTAGGAAACTAAAGTGAAACAGCCTAAAACAAAAGCAAATATCTAAAAACACTCAAATAAGTTCAGAAACGCCGCCACGTACTGTAAATTTCAAGAATCATTCTCGAATAATGCACTACATTAGTGCAATTGGATTTTGATTTGTCATTTCCTTGGATGTTCTTGCGATTTTCGCTTCAGTCGACCTCTGTTTTGTTGTGTCCGCTGCAGCGACACCTTTTTGCATCGCGCCAAAATCAGACAAAGGATTCCTACCCCGCGAGAGCTGATGCCGATACAACGCGGGGCGGGCCGCACTCGAAATCAGCCGAGACCTTTGCCAATACGAATAGGATTCTTTTCCATACAAGTTACTGCGTAGTGGACTAACTTTCTGGGCAGTCTTTTTTGGCGAGAAACTGTACCAACGGGGCGACGCCACCTCTCGACCTGCGCGATGGTGTCCATCCCGCTGCGCCGGGAGCTCAAGTTCGCGCTGATCGTGACCGCGCAGCTGCTGCTCTTCGGCCTCTTCCTGCTCTACGCGCCAGCGCACGACGGCGGCCTGCTGAGCAGCCGCGTGCCGCCGCCCAACGCGCTGCGCCGCTGCATCTCCAGCGCGCACCGCGACCTGCGCTACGTGCGACCGGGCGTGTGCGTAACGTCGGAGCAGCGGCTGCGCGCGCTGGAGGACCTCGTGTACGCGCTCAAGGTGATGCTAGAGAACACCAAGGTGGTGTACTGGATCGACAGCGGCACCTTATTAGGGGTCTACAGGGCTCAACAGCTCGTTCCGTGGGACTACAACGCCGACATGGGGGTCACCATGCCCGGACTCGAGTACCTCCGCACCACCAACCAGGAGGAGCTGGAGGTGCCCGAGGGCTACGAGCTTACCGTGTTCAATAGCTCACTGTACGAGGCGGGAGACACGTCGACGGCGGTGCCGGCGAGGTTCGTGGACACGAAATTCGGCTTCTACGCCAACATTTTCGCGTTTAAGGAGTTCGAGGGGCTCTTCAAGGACGACGTGAGGCCGGCGACTGCCCCGGAAGTGGAGGAGGACGTGGTGGGGAATGGCGTGGTGGTGGAGAAGCTGGTGGGGCCCGAGCCGTCGGAGATTTGGCAGCGATGTATGCATTGCCCCGTGGTGGGGGAGGACGAGGACAGCGACGTCATGACAGCGGGGAACGCGACGCTGGTGAAGCACTTCCGAGTGCCGAGGGATTGGATCTTCCCGCTGCGAATGTGCAAGCTCGAGCTGTTCGAAATCGTGTGCCCTGCTCAGATGGCGCCGTACTTGATGTTCATCTTCGGGAACAGGTTCCTGACGCCGGAGCTGTGGGAGTGAGGCAAGCTTGTAGATGCGCGGAGATATTGACAGCAGTGGCGCGGATTGGTGTGGACAGACGGCAGGATTTTGTTGGGGCAGATACACCTATTTAATTGCCGTGGAGATCGTAGTGATCACAACAAGCAGCCCAACGTCAGTCCCAATGCAGCTTTCTTCTTCGTGTTGTTGCCTGTAGAGTCGCCGCAGTGAGAATTTTTCCATGCCTTGCCATACGGCGAAGCTATCACCCTCAAGTAGTGCAGTCCTTGAGAGGCGCGTTCTAGCAATTGTGTCGCGAGCCACTGGCTCTTCGCGTTCAACTAGCTGGCCGAATACGAGGTGGTTTATCTCGCACACCATGAATTCTTCTGGTCGACCATGCTCGCGTTACTCAGAGGTTAACTAGTTATTCTGCGAATTTGAAAACATAAATGCGGAAAGTTGAGGACCAAAGATTCAAGACCGCTGTATCCGAGCAAGTAGATCAGAAGTTGAGAGCTAGAGTCGGGTCTTCTTCGAGAATACCGTCTGTGCCAACACTGATCCAGCTGCAGACATTCGACTTCCCTCGCTTGGTGATTGTTTCCTTCGTCTTGACCATGAAGGACGACACCTGGCCGCTCAGCTGCTTGAAATCAGTAACCCCCGCGGCCTTGGAAAGCTGAGCTGTCCCTCTATGTCCCGTGCAGTCGGCTTCACTATAGAAGATGAGCGTGTCCGAGCTAGAGGTCGGAAGCTTGTCCCACTTGGCCGACGCAGCCTTGTTGTCCAGAGAGTCGCAATCCAAGCTGTAGCATCGGCTGGCGTAGTTGAACTTGATGGTGGCGATCGAGCTCTTGTATTTCGTGCCGGAGTAGAGCTTGAGGACTCCGTCGAAGTCTGTATCACTAGCTGCGAGTATGCAGCTGAGAAGCCCCAAGCAGATGCACAAATACCAATGCGACTGCATTGCTAACTCGAGTGCGAATCGAGAAATGACAACGACAGGAGGACGCCAAACGCTATGTATTGTCAGGGGGAAAAACTTCATGAAATATACAGCTATCAATCCACGAACAGCGTCTGTGATCTAGCCGACTAAAACGATTACAGGTTGGATTTAAAGGTGCTAGCTTTATTAGAACTCAATTCAAGTAGAAATTTACGCAATCCCTCACACCACTCGCTAATGCACCCACCACACACAAAAGGTGAAGCATTCCAGCCATCCACCTACGTCGGCTTGGCCACGACCATCGAGATCGAATCGTCTTGCGAGACCGAGCCACCCACAACGTCAGCCCCCGTCCAGCTGCACACGTTGGAGAATCCGTTGTCGACGCCCGAGGGTTGCGACTTGATCATGAAGGCCGAGATGATCCCGTCCACCTTTTTGCCTCTGAAGTTCTTGATGCCGCCGGAGTTGGGCAGAGTGATGGACGTCTCCGCTCCGCCGCAGTCAAAGTCCTCGTAGAAGACGATGTACGCCTTGCCGTCGACTCCCGTAGTCGGGAGGTTGGCCCACTTGGCAGACTCGACCTTGTTGTCCAGCAGGCTGCAGTCCACGTTGTAGCACTGGTTGGGGAACCGGACATTGATCGTGAGCAGGCGGTTCTTGTAGTCGGTGGAGCTGTAGATCGCCACCGTGCCGTTTATCTTCGTGACGGCGGCACAGACGCTAAGCAGCGACAAGAAGCCACACAGGGCGACAAAGAAGTTCAAGCGCGAAGCCATTGTCGAGTTTGACGCAAAAGGAGAAATGACAAGCGTTTGATAAAGCTACAAGACTTGAGTACGTGTACGACGCAAGGATCGATACTGTCATTTTGACCGTCTTACTCTGATATATACAGACGTATCATAAAACTAAGAAAAAATAACTAGTACTTCGAAGTACAACTTTTTAGATAGAAGTTGCCTACATCATAGAAGCCTTCCCAACACCAAGAAGAGCGAGCGTCAACGACTGTCGTTCTGTTCTTCGACCACGTAGCCGCCGAGAGTTTCGGCGCCGGTCCAGCTGCAGACATTGGCAATTCCGTGCAGTCTTCTCCTGGACTCCGATCGCACCATGAAGGAGGAGATTCCGTCGGGGTACACGAACTCGCGGACGCCTCCGTTGAGAGGAAGCAGTGACGTCGTTTTGTTGCCTTGGCAGTTGACGTCGGCGTAGAAGGTAAGGTAGGCCTTGCCAGCCAGGCCCGTGTCTGGAAGGCCGTCCCATTTTGCAGACTTGATGTTGTCGTCGATGTTGGTGCAGTTGACGTTGTAGCAGCGGTTGGGCATGTTGAAGTTGATGGTGAGCAGGTGGTGCTGGTAGTAGGTGCCCGAGTAGAGTTTCACATAGCCGGTAAACTTGATGTAGTCTTGAGCGAGCCCAGCACATTCCTTCGCCCAGAGTGCCATAATGAAGAGAACGAGCTGCGTTGGGAGCGAAGGCATTGCGAGCAGTGAAATTGAGAAATGGCCTAGAGGAAGAAGAGATTCTCAACCATGAATCTTGAGATAGACGTCAAACCAGGAGCAACAGCCCGATCGCAGGCTTACGCGCCAGTAAGCCAGAAGTCCTGAATTTTAGCGAGCTGGACGCCCGCAAAGTCCGTGAGATTAAGTGTGCGATGGAGAGAAAGTCTGTAAAATGCACGATTAACAGGAATTCATCACCCATTTATTTAAGCCCATTCCACGGCACCTCACAGATTACAGAACTATGTACGAAGTCCACAAGCGAGCTGAAAAAAGGACGCTCATACAACGCATATTCCCTCAGCAAAACTTAATTCATTTCCGTCCAGCTGGCCCAAGCTGAAGATGTCCCCAAGAACTCTTTCGACCTCGCCGAGAGCACTGGCTTAAGCTTGCAAGCGTCTGCAATTTGGTGCAGATCACCACCACTCTTGCTATCTTTAATGCTGTCGGGTGGAGAACCCACGGACGACTTGGTTTTCATCAAGCAAAAATGAAATACATCGTCCGTTCGAGAATCGTATGATCTATACCTGTATGTGTGGCGCTCAATTTGCTGATGCTTCATTAAAACACTGTGTCAGATATGGCGACACCGTGCCGTTGAGCTTCGTGACGGCCGCGAAGCCATTGTCGAGTTTTACGCAAATGGAGGAATGGCGAGTGTGTAGTGAAGCTTTAACGACCGAGCGCGTATATGACGCAAGGGTCGATACTGCCATGTCGACTGTATTCTGTGATATCCACGCATATCATAAACAAAGAAAAAAAACTAGTTCGACTTTTTAGACAGAAGTGGCCTACATCATAGAAGTATTCTCCCGTCAACGACTGTCTTTCTGTTCTTTGACCACGTAGCCGCCGAGATTTTCGGCGTCAATCCAGCTGCAGTCGTCTTCTGGACTCCGAGCACACCATGAAGGAGGAGTATCTGAGGCAGACTGTCCGAATCGACTTGATTCGTACGCTGCAAGCTTACGCGCGAGTAGTCCGCAAAATCCTTTAGAGAGGGCTAGGCAGCCACAACATTCGTGAGATAAATTGTACGACGAAGAGCAAAGTTTGTGAAATCCACATCTAGGAGGAATTCCTCACCATTTATTTAAGCCCATTCGAGTGTATCTCGCCAACTACAAAACGACTACTAACGTATATGAAGTTCACAAAGAGCATGGGCGACTGAGGAGTAAAACAACCTCATTGATCTCACACTGGACGACGACATCTCGTCCTCCGTGGTCTGGGTTGACAACAGCGAGGCCCTTCCAGGTAGTTGCAGCTAAAAACGGTTGGAAGGGGTGCGTCGTAGTAGGGATGATATCTGGAATGCAAGCTGGATCTCGTCGAGACTGCGGATTGCACCAGCAATAATTAAGCAAGTTCTCCATGTGCATCAACCTGGTTGCTTTACCAAACTTGTCATTCTCCAATCTTCCTCGCCGAGCACAAGCCCCGACCCCACCTTGCCACCACCTACCAACAATGGCCAAATTCGTCCTCTTCGCTGCGCTCCTTGCCGTCATCGCCGCCGTCCAGCTGGCCCACGCGGACGACGTCCCCGAGGACTCCGCGCCTTTCGAGCCCGCTGAGGGCAGTGGCTTCGTCAACATCACGCTGGAGGAGAGGTGCTGCCTGTAAGCCTCAAGTGGCCGGCGTCTGCGATTTCTATTGCGATGCAGACCGGCTTCAATGCCGTTGGGTTGAGATGAGAACCCACGGACGACCTTAGCAAAACCGAAATACAAAAGTTTGTTTCGAGACTATACTTGTGTGCTAGCGTAACATGCGGCGATCTACAGTGTCAGAAATGGCGGCCTCGGTACTGATCTCCGTTCCGTTCTCATCCGTCAACTTTATATTATCACTTTTTAACTTGCCGTGTTCGTGTGGCTGTCGAACCACTCAGAGCCTTCTCGTCAGCGATACCAAGTCTTCACCGGAAGTTCGTCAAGGCATCTCCACGGCAGCTACTCGACCGAACGCGTGGTCGAGCTCGCCAAGTACACTCGTGAGAAGAGCTGGGCTCACATCGTCATGGTGTTGTTCGTCACGCCATTACCATGCTTAACCATTACAGTGCTCAGTGACGTTCTGCCTCTTGATGAACCGTCCGAAGGCCTCAAGGCCAACAAGATGTTCCAAGTGCGGCAGTTCTACAGCTACGTTGTCATGAGCTTCCTGTGCGCGCAGCAGTTCCGCACCAGCGTGAGGGCACTACCGTACCCGAACCGGAACGTGGTCAGAGACACTGGCATCGTTGCGGCTCTTATGTCTGCGGTTTTGTACGGGTTCGCGTCGTGGATCGGCTTCCCCACCCCCTTCTCCATCGTCATTGCGATGCCCGTCTGGGTCGTGATCATCACTGTGGCCATGGCGATCGAGTGGCTCCGACCTATCCAACAGAACCCGGGGACGGGGACGATGGTGTTCAACACCATCAAGGTCTGGCTGTGCGAGGTGCTGCTGGTCGTCACGTATCCGCCGTACTACTACGTGTTCACGACACTGCCCAAAAGACGGGGCAAATGTTCTTCGCCTCGTTATTGCCAGTGATCAAGCTGATTATGCGCAACATCTTCACTATGACGGTGGTGCACTTAAGCGATGAGATGCCGGAGATGGTCGTGTTTAATTCCGAGGTCTTCAACGCGCTGTTCGTGCCGTACTGCATGCAGAACTCCCCGTCGTTTGGCACTACCCTGATGGTGACGACTGCGCTTTTGGTGCAGCTGGCGATGTCAGTTCGAGATGGAAATGTTGCCATCAACCGGACGGAGCTCGTGGGGAGGCATCTCCTCGAACAATCTGGCGATCCCTGCGAGTTCGTTGCTAAGTCCAGTATTGACGGACGCAAGCCGAGTGCATTGCAGCGCGCAGACTCCCTTTTACTTGATGGCGTGGTTCAAGACGGAGTGAAACGGATGAGCAGTATTCACGTGCGGTCTGCCAGTAATCTTCAGCTTTCAGTATCCAAGGACGGTGGCATCGTAGACCGAGACTTAAAGTTCGAGTCGCGCGGCACGCTACAGTTGCAACCGATCGGAGCTCGCATCCAACCCGCACCAGAGGTCGTTGAATGGGGTCCTCCTGTGAAGGCAAAACGCGACTCCAGATCGGTGTCCGCTGCTTCGCTTCAGTACGTGCTGGAAGTGCGGAGACTCATGTATTTGACCGAGTTCCTCGTGCTCATCTACTACGTTGGCGTCTTCATCCCGCTCATCTTTTGTAAGTCTCCTCTGTATCGTTATTTTGTTCAGATTAATTCTCACACAACTCTTTGTGTAGCGGTCTACATGGGCGTTATGTATGCATTGCCGAACCGTAGATACTACGCGCAGCTCGCCGACTTGACTCCAGACGAGCTGTCGGAAGCTCTGAAGAACGTCATGTTCAACTGCGCTTTAAAGTTGGCGTATTTCGTGTTACTATGCGGCATTCTGCAGCATCGACTACGGTTCTCAGCTATTCGCCAACTCGCCTTTGTTCTCGAGAGGCAGTGGCCCGGTGTGCAGACCAAAATTTGCTTCTGGGTCTTCTACAACGTACAGGCCTCGCTGGAACACCACGGTACGTGAGGTGGTCATGCCATTCCGTTATTATTACCCTTCATCGTCTTATATACGGTCGACTTTAGGTTTCGCGTGGTTGTATGAAGATTCCGTAGCAATGGCGAATAACTCAACTACCTCGTAGGACTGGATGGCAAGCAGCGAATACGTCACCCATTTCTTCAAGCTGAGTAACGAGCAGCTCGAATAGCAAGCTGGATAGCTTCGATGCTCCTCGTGTTACCAGCTACAACGCTTGCTCATGCTCCAGCCGAACAACTTGATGTTGCCATTGATCAATCTTCCTCGCCGAGCACAAGCCCCGACAAACAGACTCTCGAACAACCTCCAACAATGGCCAAGTTCGCATTCTTCACCGCTCTTCTTCTCGTCATCACCACCGTACAGCTAGCCTACGCGGAAGATGCTCCCCTAGACATCGCGCCGTTTGACTCCACTGAGGGCAGTGGCTTCCTGAACACGACCCTGGAGGAGAGATGCTGCCTCTGAGCATGCAGACGGAAGTAGCCACCCACCCAAATCAAGTAAGGATTGGTGGTTGATGAGTTTTGGGTCTTAACTCCCAAGAAACTTTTCTTTTTATCATCCAGAAATCACAAACTTGAATCGTTTCTTTTTAGACGAAGTTGAGATAGCACTAGTTTGTCACTTCCACCTATTTCTATCTTTTGCCAAGGGAATGCCAAGGCTGAAGGAGAGGCTCATCAATGCATGGGAGCGCACCCAAGCGGAGCTCCATGGCAGCTACTCGATCGATCGCGTCCTTCAACTGGCGAAATACACCCGTAAAACGAGCTGGGTGCACATCATTATGGTTTTAGTGGCCACTCCGCTGCCGTGGTTGACCATTACAGTGCTCAGTGACGTTCTTCCTCTGGATCATCCGTCCGAAGGCGCATCATTAAACAAAAACTTCCAGGCGCGGGAACTCTACAGCTTCGTGGGTTTTAGCTTCCTATGCATGCAACAGTTCCGAACAAGCGTGCGCATCCTGCCGTACCCGAACAGGAGTGTAGTGAGGAATACGATCGTGGTGGCATTCCTCGCAGTCGCTGTCCTGTACGGCTTGTCCCTTTTGGTTGGCTTTCCAGTTCCGTTCTCGCTTATTATTGCGACCCCACCGTAGGTTGCGTTTATCGCGATCTGCATGGCGATGGAATGGCTGAAGCTGATTCAAGAAAACCCCGGCGCGGGAAAGATGGTGGTTAACACTATAAAAGTGCTGATGTGCGAGGTGCTGCTGATCGTCGTGTATCCGCCATACTACTACGTGTTTACGACGCTATCGAGGATCGGCCAGACGCTCCTCGCCTCGTTATTACCAGATATCAAGCTGATCATGCGCAACATCTTCACATTGACGGTCGTGCATCTAAGCGACGAGATGCCGGAGGTGGTCGTGTTCAACTCGGAGGTCTTCAACGCACTATTCGTCTCGTACTGTATGCAGAACTCGCCTTCCATCGGCACTACGTTCATGGTCACAGCCGCGTTACTGGCTCAACTGGCACTATCACTTGGAGATATCAATGAAGCCGTTCAGCGGACCGAACGTGTCGGGAGCCAACTTAGGGAGGACCATAGTGACCCAGGAAATGCTATCATGAAAGTGAGAAGGGCTGGACGGAAGCTAAGTACGCTGCAGTACGCAGACAGACTACTCCGAAATACAGGTGACCAAGAATGTGCCGCGCCAATGAGTCGGATTCAAGTAGTTATCTCAAACGAGATACACCGCGGCCACTCGAATGGTACAGGACTTAGATTCGACTCGCGTGCTTCTCTGAAAAAGCTGGTATCGTTTGGAACTCCTCGCATCTACCCAGCCCCGGGGTCACACCGATCTGAACCAAGACGCTACTCCCGATTCATGTCTGCTACCTCACGCAATTACGTACTTGAGGTACGACGACTCCTGTATCTAACAGAGTTTCTTGTTCTCATTTACTACGTGGGTGTCTGTCTTCATCCCGCTAATCTTCTGTAAGTATTTGTTTATTAACTATTTGCGTAAAGACATACCAACGTTTAAACTCTAATGCTTACATGGAAGGCTGCAATTTACATGGGCGCAATGTACAGTCTACCGATTCGAAGATACTACGCACAACTAGCCGATCTCACAGTAGATGGACTCAACGATGCCTTGAACAACATTTTGATCAACGCCTCGCATAACTACTACTACTAAGCTTAAGCGTCATACTGCAGCACCGGCTTCGATTCTCAGCCATTCACCAGCTAGCCTTCGCCTCGAGAGGCAGTGGCCCGGTGTGCCGACCAAAATTTGCTTCTGGGTCCTCTACAACGTGCAGGCCTCGCTGCAACACCATGGCAAGTCGGGTGTGTGTCGGTCAGCTCGGTACCAGCGCCTATCATCTTAACCCATACGTCGAACTTTAGGTTTCGACAATACTTTCAAGTTCGCTATGATGGCCAACAACTTCACTACCTCGTAGAAGGGGGTGATAGCAGCAGCTACGCCACATATTACTTCTGGATCTAGCCAAAAGTACCTCGGCTTGCAAAATCTGGAATGGGCGCTAGATGCCTTCGATACCCCTGCTTGCCCCAGCTACTACAACATTATCTGCTGAATCGACTTGAGTCAAGTCTCTTCGCGCTTTACAGCTATCATTCTCCAACCTTCTTCGCCGACCACAAGTCCCAACAACACCCGACCAACTACCTGCAACCATGGCCAAGTTCGCCTTCTTCGCAGCCCTTCTTCTCGTCATCGCCACCCTTCAGCTGGCCCAGGCTGAAGAGGCCCCGCAGGGCTTCGCGCCATTTGACCCAACTGAGGGAAGCGGCTTCGTGAACACGACGCTGGAGGAGAGGTGCTGCCTGTAAGCACGGTCACGGTGGCACTTTACAGGGTAAGTGCAAGCTCAAAAATCCCATGATACGTAGTGTTTGTCTTCTCAATACAACCTGGTTTGTTTCACCCTCATCTTTCATAGTTTTTGATCCATCTAAAAGATTACTCGACGAATTTACCGCTCGCCTTGCCTCGCACAGAGATGATACTGAAGTGAGTGCAGTGTCGACTTCGTTTCGTCACCATTCAACAAGTATCTTTCGTCTTAGAGAAACAGTGACCCGGTGTGCAAGTCGATTTTGGGTTATCAATCATGCAACACCACGATTCTGCTTCTTTCAGCTTTGTCCCAATCATATAAGTTGGCTTCAGGGCAGGTTCGGACTGCTTGTTTAAGCTCGTCCGGCTGAGATTAAGGCGGTGAACAACTCGCCTAGTATTACCATCCAAAAGCAGAGATTTCTTCTCCCCCATCCTGCTCATAGCTGGCATAATTCAACCCAACCAAGCTAATGATACTCACCGCCGTTTTCGAGCGGCTCGATCTCGGTAAAGGTAGAAATTTCGCGAACCCAAAGTCGAACAAGAGGCGATTCGGAAGCACCACTGGGCAGCGCTGAGAGTTGTCTAAGCCAATTTAAGATGCAGGTACTCACCGCGACCAACAAACTGGAAAACGTTCCCCGCTATTCATCTAACATCCGGTTGTTTTAAGATTTCGACTGAATGCACCTGGGGTGTATGAAGGTTCCATATCGATGTCAATTAGCACCAAGAAGTGGGTGCCACAAGCCACACGTACCTCTGCTCGCATGAACGAAGTCTGAAATGCACGCAGGTGGCTTCGATACTTGTGATTGTACTAGCAGGCTCACCGTAGATATGCGTATTATGCTGGTCACTCACGTTGTCATTCACCAATCTCCCTCGTCGATGCTAATCCAACACCAACTACCTACAGCCATGGCCAAGTTCGCCTTCCTCGCAGCCATCCTGGTCGCCATCGCCACCATTCAGCTGACCCAGGCCGAAGAGGCCCCGCAGGACTTCGCGCCACTCGACCCTACTGAGGGGAGCGGCTTCGTGAACACGACGCTGGAGGAGAAGTGCTGCCTCTAAGACGAAAGTGGCGAGCGACTGCAATTTATATTGCAATGCAGATCACGGCCTTGCTGTCTTCAATGCTGTTGGGTTGAAACCCCACGGACGACTTGTTCTTGCTAAAGTAAAGTTCAATACAAAGCGGTTTTCAAAAAAATTATGATCTGCGTAATTTGTATTAATAGCAGTTTATCTAACTGTGAACTGTAGGCTAGTGAGGAAGGATAATTTTAATTGGAGAATGAAATGCTGCCGGCGATTTGAGGACCAACTAACTCTCACCAACTTTACTTGTCACTTCTGGCACGCCCTTGTTCTGCGGATCATTGCACATTCAACGGCTAGAACTTCAGGTGTTGTTCGCTGTTAA
The DNA here is from genome assembly GCA_024679225.1 of Phytophthora pisi. Classification (NCBI taxonomy): domain Eukaryota; phylum Oomycota; class Peronosporomycetes; order Peronosporales; family Peronosporaceae; genus Phytophthora; species Phytophthora pisi. The sequence goes on from JAIKVJ010002950.1 coordinate 12,018, forward strand.
GGAGAAATAAGGTAACGAATTCTATAAAACTACACCACCCCGAAGGCGCGAGGTCTCTCCACTTGGCGGACGTAGCGCGCTTGTTGAAGGAGATCAGTTGGCGCACTCTTGCGAATAATGCGGTGAGTGTACTTGCCACCGCTATCGTCGTGCTACAGTATCAGGGGTTGTAAAATGCCAAGGTGTCAGAGCTGTGACAAATTGGTTTGTAACCAGTGCCTTCTACACAAGGAATAACCCGCACGAACACAGTGAGAAAAGTGAGATACTATCACCAACCGAGAGCAAATACTCAGGCAACTTCTTTATCGCCTATTTGTTGTGTCCACGGCGTTCCCATGCCCGTGAGACTTCCAGTGCTGCCTAGGATAAACGACTACTCTACGATTATCTTCGTTGTGAGTCCTAAGGCAATGGTTCCAAGCAATTTCGAACGCAATAAAAATCAAAATGAACTTCTCGGTACATTTTGCAGATCTAGAATATTCAAGCAAACTCTTAAGTGCCAGTCACTCGGTATCGAGAATTTCACGAAGCTACTGGAAGATGGGAGTCACTTGGGATCTATCATGAACTCGTGATCGTACTGGGTTGCACGATGTCTTGAGAGCTCAGGAAGGCGTAGCTCGTACTCCTGGATAAATTCGTCACTCAGCACACGAGCAGTGTGCTTCGAGACCATCTCGTTGTCCAACTCGACGACCGAACCGAAGGATGAATATTATTCATCAACCCACGGGAGATATTGACGCGAGCCAAATGGTATTCGCCGGAACAACACAACCATTTTGGTTGTGTTGTTCCGGCGCAGCGGTATCATTGCTCGAGGTACCGACTTAGACCTAGCGTGGAACTACGCGAAACGATCTTGCAGCAATTGTTGCTGCTAATCAGCCATTCGTTCAGTTTCATGTGTGGTTTTGTTCTGATACGTATGTGGGGTTGCCTGAGTTGAAGATGTCTCGATCAGACTCAACAACTTATAGCGCTACTTTATGGATGCAGGATACGAGGTAGTCTGTCCCCGAGCCAAACTACTGGAACCCAGATAGCTTCGCTACCCGTGATTGTACCAGCTGCACGCATATTCCATCCATGCATACCTGCCAATGCCACTCAGTGCCATTCCCAAATCCTTCTCGCCGAGCACAAGTCCCGACCCCACCCCACCACCAACTACCAACTACAATGGCCAAGTTCGCCTTCTTCGCTGCCCTTCTTCTCGCCATCGCCACCGACCAGCTGGCGCACGCGGAAGATGTCCCCGAGACCTTCGTCCCATTCGACGCTACCGAGGGGAGTGGCTTCGTAAACACGACTCTGGAGGAGCGCTGCTGCCTGTAATCAAGCGCATCAAAAGCCAGTGGTGGTTCAAGCGTACGAACCAGTGCTACGCCGTCGTATGTAGCTGATGACTTTTTTTTCACTTGAAACAAACTGAAACACGAATTCCGTTCGACAGTCTAATGAACTAGAGTTCTTCCCTAGCTGTTAGCGTATTTTCTACTAGTTGGTAACTCCTTTGGAGTTGTTCCCACGGTGATATCCCCGCTGGGTACGATACATACTGCACTGATCCTGCTTGAGCGTCCTGATCGTAGTTCGATCGGTCTTTATATCCTTCAGCAGCTTCCACGATAGGTGTCCATATCGCCCAGGCTGCTTCAATCTCGTCCAAGTCCGCGAAGTGACCGGATCTACCTGCTGCTACGTCCCGGAGTAGCACGTCATACGCCGATAATTCATCGCCCAGATCCCACGAAGACGTCTTGACCGTCTGCAGATTGGGCTTGGTAGGCGTAATGACGCGATGGTCGTGGGTATCCGAGTATTCCCAGTTTTCTGGGAGATGAAGCGGAGATAGCACGTTGCTGACATCGCAAGACCATTCGATTCTATGGCTGTGGCGGGTGTCAGTATTATGCCCTTGCTGGATCGTAACGGTGAGTCTGCACGGCGCAGAGTTTCCAGCTGGGAAAGTTTCTTGTGTGAAGGTAATCAAGACTGTCAGCACTCGTTTATCAGTAGCCTTCGCCGCAGCAAGGCGAAACGTGGAGTTGCTCCATGTCTGCAATGAGCTTCTGAGCTCCACCATCGCGGCGGTCGGGGTGAAGTGGCCGCTTTCATCCAGACTTCGACCCATTTCGTCTTGGTAATGTGTTGCAAACTCATCGTATTGCCCCACCACGAGCGGTGGCTGTCGGTGAGACGTCTGACCGGGGAGCTGTAGTGACTCAACAAACATCAGCTGGGCCACATGCGAGCGTCTAGCAAACTCGCTCGAGGATGTAGATGCATCGTAAATCGCCGCGTCGAAGGCGGGGGATACGGCAATGTTGAGTAGCAGTTGCAAATGATTTACCATGACGTCGCGTATTATGCCAGCGCTATAAGTTAAGAAAGAGAGAGAGAGAGAGAAGGTGTCAGTAAAGAGGCATCGTCGGAGGTGTAAAGTGTGGAAATACCTGTCAAAGTAGTGCACGCGATTCTGTAGTGTAGCCTGTTCAGTCATCTCGATCTGTTGCAACGTCATCTTAGTACGTTGCAACGGCCCTAAAAATACTCCAGATGACACTTACATGGATGTCACGGATATGATCGCTGTTCCAGATTGGGCGAAGCGCAGCAGCATTAAGCTGAAAGTAGCTGCGAAGCCCGTGAACAACCAGTTTGCCAGCGTAATGGTCTATCACATACAACTCGTCGCTCTGCACCAGTGTAAAACTTAGTATCACCCCTAAACATTTCCCACCTCTCCGAAACGTACCGTATAAAACGCCCGCAGGTGTGTGGCAAGCTGACGAGCTGACTGTAAATCTCGACCGAAAGGCTTCTCCACCACCACTCGCAGAAAACCAGAAGGCTCCTCCTCCGACGCCGCTGGCCGCAAGAAGCGATGAATGAGCTCGCAGCTCTGAACAACAAAAAGCTCTCACTATCAGCAGCCAGAACAAGCAAGCCTACACCGTTCCAATTAACACGAACCTGCTGGAAGAACTGCGGGGGAATAGCGAGGTACACCATCCTCCCCTCCTCAGTGATCTCCGCGCCCACCTGATCCAGCTTCTTCCCCAACTCTTGATAGTGCTCCTCCTTCCATAGTGGCGTATACTCCACACGTGGCTTGAACTCTTCCTCTAGAAACTCCAGACACCGCGTCTGTGCTGTTGAAACCCCTGGCTGGACTTCTGCATCTGCAGCTCCACACACGCGCCGAGCAAACCCCTCGTCGAAGAAGCGATTGCGCCAGGCTCGTCCACGCTCCAGAGACTGCGAAGCTCCAGCATAGAAGCGGTAGGTCCGCCCACCGGTGGACGCCCCCTCCAGCGCCAAGCGGAACAGTGCCACCCACAGATACTTGGCCGCCAAGTCCCCCGTGGCACCCGCCACGATGACGTTCACTACCGGGAGCTGGTTGGCATTAGAGGGGGCAGATTGCGCCGATTGGGGCGGCGATGCATACGACCCGAAGAGCCCCAGCAGGGCGAGCAGGAAGAGGCCGCGCAAGTGACGATGCCGGACACGCATCATTCACGAATCGTGAATCACGATGCTTATCGAAAAATCGCAGTAGAAATATTGCGAAACGAAATGTTGCGATAAGCGAGAGGTAGTGCAGTTGTTGAAAACTTTTGGGGACAAACGTTAGGATACTGCCCACTCGTACCATGTTTTCAACCTCTACCAAAACCCACACAAACTCGATATTTGCTACGGTCATAAACA